>WYDE02000012.1:8430-18890 GCA_009867175.2 Adela reaumurella | reverse complement strand
CACATCCCTCTTCAACCCACACCAAGGAAGAAGCTCCCAGAATCCTTTGCACGCATATCTTAGGTATTTTTTTTTACCCGCATTACATATCCTCGAAAATCCTTATATCTCACCTACATACGTTCCTTTAGAGCAGGGGTGGGCAAACGGTCGATCGCCAGAGGTTTTGAGGTCGATTGATAGATTATACTTCCTGCACTTAACAACCTTCTTGGGATCGACTTATTTGTGTGAATCTACATTTTCTTGAATGAAAATCATCAAATCCGAACTCCGGAACATCTGTCTTTATGCCTACGATGAGCTCTCTGTAAATACTTACCTTACTACGAGAAGTTTGCCGAGAACGCGGAGTGCAATGCCTCGACATCTCAATAAAATGTATTGTTTAAATTGTAACAAAGTACTTTTTTCAGATTTCCTTTATTGTGCAACTTATCAATAACTAAATCAAAAGACTTTGAATCTTTTATTTTAGTGTTTTATGATGTCTGATAACGAACATTTGGAAGACCCGTCGTAAATGATTGTGTGCATTTTAAGTACAAAAAATAAATTTTATTAAAAATATTTTGGGGTCGACCGCATGCTCCTAATTTTTTTCACAGTAGATCAGTGATAGTATAAGTTTGCACACCCCTGCTTTAAAGCTTCTGTGAAAAATCTCATGCTTCTATACCTACCGGTTTAGTCTGGGCGCTGTCAGTCAGTGACTTAAAGAATTTATTAAGTAGATTTTTGAATGAATACTTTTTTGTGTAATTGAACAGTCACTGTTATTCAGTCATTTGTGAACACACATGTGACAGTTATGTGTTATACACACATGTTTTAGGCACGCTCCTTTATGTACTGAAAATACATACATATTTTATAGATTTTTGAAGTACCTACTTTAATGAAGTAAAAAAAAAAAGTCCTTTACAGATTTTTTAAGTACACACGTGTATTTTAAAAACGTTACAGTGGAAAGAGACAAAAAGTTACTCTATGGTTGGCGTCAATTTGACAGAAAGAGATGTCAAATTTATCTCCATTTCCGGTGTACCGCTTTCAGATAGGACTGTATCTACTTAGAAAAAAAAACAAAATTCCAGGTTTCAATCCCCCGGTTGCACGATTAATTTTTATCAATTTAGTTTTATCTGAAGATTAGACATGTATAATTGTGCAATAATGTGAGCTTGAAATACGTTATGTAATGAACCATGTCCTTTCAAAATGCATGTTGCGTAAAAGTTGCATACCTAAATTTTTTATTTTTATAGAAAATCTACATATTTTTGTTAAGTAGTTAAGGTAAGTAGTGAAACAAAAAAATTAAATAAAGTCCAAGTTGGCTACCTTTTATTTTATGAAATTTACATTTTTGTCAGTCGTAACAAAATATTTCCCGATTTATGTATAAATCTTATTATTTATTATAATAAAATAATATTACAGTGTAAGCCGAGTACAAAATAAACTTAGGAATGAGTCTGTAGCCCTCCTTTCCTTCGAAACACCTTACGGTGAATGAAGTGTAGAAGTTTGCAGAAGAATTGTGCTGTTTTAATTTCTAGCTACTTCTTGCCCTTGGAAGCCTTCTCGGCGGCTTTGGTGACCTTGCCTCCGCTGGCGTCCTTAAAGTTGACAGACTTGATGACACCGACGGCGACCGTCTGCCTCATGTCACGCACGGCAAAACGACCTAGCGGCGGGAATTCTTGGAAAGACTCGACGCAGAGGGGCTTAGATGGCACCAGGTTGACGATGGCGGCGTCTCCCGACTTTATGGACTTAGGGTTGTCCTCAGTGGACTTTCCGGTACGGCGGTCCACCTTCTCCTTGATCTCAGCAAACTTGCAGGCGATGTGGGCCGTGTGGCAATCGAGTACGGGTGTGTAGCCATTGGAGATCTGGCCGGGGTGGTTGAGAACGATGACCTGTGCCATGAAGTCAGAGGCTCCCTTCGGGGGCTTATCCTTGCTGTCTCCGGCAACATAGCCGCGACGCAGCTCCTTCACAGACACGTTCTTAACGTTGAATCCGACGTTGTCGCCGGGCACCGCCTCAGACAGTGCCTCGTGGTGCATCTCCACAGACTTCACCTCGGTGGTGATGTTGGCGGGCGCAAACACGACGATGGTGCCGGGCTTCAGGATACCAGTCTCCACACGACCGACGGGCACCGTTCCGATACCGCCGATCTTGTACACGTCCTGCAGGGGCAGCCGCAGGGCCTTGTCAGTGGGGCGCTGGGGCGGCAGGATGGCGTCGAGGGCCTCAATAAGGCACTTGCCTTCCGCCTTACCCTCCTTGCGCTCCACGTTCCATCCCTTGAACCAGGGCATCTTGGCAGATGGCTCGAGCATGTTGTCGCCGTGCCATCCGGAGATGGGCACGAAGGGGACGGCGGTCGGGTTGTAACCGATTTTCTTGATGTAGGAGGACACTTCCTTCTTGATTTCTTCAAAACGAGGCTCGCTGTACGGGGGCTCTGTCGAATCCATCTTATTGACTCCGACGATGAGCTGTTTGACTCCGAGCGTGAAGGCGAGGAGAGCGTGCTCGCGAGTCTGTCCGTTCTTGGAGATACCGGCTTCGAACTCACCGGTACCAGCGGCTACGATGAGCACGGCGCAGTCGGCCTGCGACGTTCCCGTGATCATGTTCTTGATGAAATCTCTGTGTCCAGGGGCGTCGATGATGGTGACGTAGTATTTGGCGGTCTCGAACTTCCACAGAGCGATGTCAATGGTGATACCACGTTCACGCTCGGCCTTCAGTTTGTCGAGCACCCAGGCGTACTTGAAGGAACCTTTGCCCATTTCCTGGGCCTCCTTCTCGAACTTCTCGATGGTACGCTTGTCGATGCCGCCGCATTTGTAGATTAAGTGACCGGTCGTCGTGGACTTGCCAGAGTCGACGTGTCCGATCACCACGATGTTTATATGAATCTTTTCCTTACCCATTTTGGATTAATCTGCAACAAAATGGAAAAAAATCAGCACTGGAGAAATCGGACAGTTCATTCAGCATTATTTACCATTGTTAGCATGAGATGTCGAAAGACCCGTGTCTGCTAGTGGACGGCTGCCGGCAACATGGCGGCCGCATGGCCGACATTGAACCGACCGTGCATAAAAACTTAAATCAGTTCTCGGCTTTAGGGTGGAAAGTTACAGAAAACAAATTATTTCACAACAGTTGGTCAATTCAGATAAGGTGAGAGCGCGGCGCCAGAGTCCGCAGAGATTGGACATCACCACGTGGTCCCGGCGAGGTAGAGTGACGCGTCACCCGACATCGCTGGGAAAGTGCCCACATTACCTAGCTGACGAGGCTTAGCAGTAAGATCTGATAAGGTTTTTATGGATGCGAAGGGGTGTATGTACACACAGGTTGTGCTACGTAAGATGAGGGAATGTGGGCGTTTGGATTTCGGCCGCATGTGCCGACGGCCGGAAAGAACCACACCGTTCGCGAAACACCAAGAACGATTGCTATCGTTGCACAAACAACACAACCACCCTACACTGCGTATTGCGTTAACACTTGCACAAGGGCCCGCGCCCGACACTAGAGACAGCTGTGCCACTTCACTCACCGCGGATCGCCTCGACGATGTATAATCCTGGAAAGACTCCGAGAGAATGAACGAGAAATGAGTCTAGCTCAAAAAAGTTCGTGAGCTTCCGGTTAAATAAAAATTGAGTCACGTTGACTTCCGGTAGTGCACGTTGACTGGTCTATACCATAGATAGTGAATTTCATTCCACCGATAATTTTCCAATTCTGTTTTATAGTTGACGAGTCCAAAATAGTCCAAATGCGAAAAGCATTAAATGGCCAAGTACAGTGGTATAGCTGCAGCACGGCGCTGCATAAAGCCAAAAAAAAATTTAAAAGTTGGCGAGGATTTGGTAACAGCATTGAAGAAAATACATCCACGTCGGATTTATGGAGTCGTGTGAGATGGATCAAAAGAAATAAATGCAATAAAACTTTGTCACTATGAAATAGGCGGGAGAATTTATATGCAAATTGGCACCTGATTTTGTAGATAATATTTTTTTTTTTTAAATAATATTTTTCCAGGAATGATGAATTAGACCTTAAGGCTCATTTACGCTAAGGCAACAACGGCCGACATTGTGGCATGCTACACTGTCGTATGCCACAATGTTGGTCGGGGTTGCACGATTCATGCTACAAAGCAACATCGTTCGACAAAATTTGAGCATGTCGCAACGTGCCGCACGTGTATCCACTGACCATGGGACGGTTCGACATGTGGCGTGCGGCATTGTAGGAAATTCGTTGAGATAAGAAGAAGAAGAAGAATTATTTCGGCGGCGGCCGCTGTTAATTGGTCACTCATGCGTCTTTCTGTCGCCCCCAGTTAAAAGGAACTGCGGCATGCCACATATGTTGGCTAGACATGCAAATGTGTCGCATGCAACATATGTTGAATGCCACAAATTGTGGCAACGTCGCTTGTGGCACGTTGTTGCCTCAGCGTAAATGAGCCTTTAGACTCCTACGAATAAATTTATTGAATTGCGGGATAGCAGTATCCACCATTATTTTAGCTGCAAATGTTTTGGTAAAAGTTTCGTGTTCTTTGTTGCATTGGACGGCGTAGCAATTTAACAAACCTTTCGCCATTCCTATTCCTTCCATGATTTAATGCAGCCTCCGGATGCATCTCATCGCCGTTTCTGCCCACAGGCGAGAGGCGCGTTGAGCAGTGTCAGCTCCTGTCAGTCGGCCTCGAGCCAAATTCTGGTGAACTTCTAAGAAATCCGCCAGCATTTCCCTTTGCGATTCTGGCAGTCTCTGGCCTCGGGGCCGCGTAACGACTTCTCGTAGGGCTCCACCGACGCCTCCCGTAAATATATTGACATTTTATGAGAATTCGAACGAATTTGACGTTAGACGTAAAGTTTATTACTATGAGGTGTACTATTGTAAACATTGTTATATGCTCTCTGAAAAGATATTTTTTTTAAAATTATTTAATGAAGTATTGATTTATTAATAAAATAAATCATCGATACAATATTTAATTTGTTAATTATCATGCGACATTACAACTTAAAAGGAAGAAATAACATATACACCAATTTTCAAACAGTGTAGCCTCGAGTCTATGGTTCTCTGACCAATCGTATTAAATCTGGCGATCACCTGCTTATCACTGAGTGAAAATAAATTACGGGAGTACCAATGTGACATGCGTGCAACTCGCCAGGTGAAATAAGAAATCTAGTTCGCCGGCGACGGGTGATAACACCATAGTAGCCCTTCAGAGCGAGCTGCCTCTTTGACGTAAATATTCCCAGATTGAAAACGCTAACTAACTTTGTGCTACTCTTACTGACACTGCGTTAGGCCCTTAAACGTCACCACTTTTTTTCACGGCATGCGTTGCGTTTTTTCCTTTTTTGTAATAAAATTTTAAAATGTAATAAATATCTTCATTAGATTCACTCATTTTGACAGAAAGAAAAACAAATGAAAAATAGCCCTTTCTTGAAAATGTAACCTATTTAATGTCATCAAAACCAGCCAGACACAAATAGTACAGCCAAAGAAATTTTATTACAAGTTTATACATACCTACTATATGCGAAAATACTTTTTCCCGACCTAATTTACACGGTGTTAAGCTTTATGTTAGGCGATTTTGAACTGACCTGTGGGGGTGATTCTGTATCCGAAACTGAACAGCTTTTCATAAAAAAATAAATTTTTAGATGTACCTTTTTTCAAAGAAGGTATTTAAAAATTGTATGGAGAAAAACATTTTTTTTATTCTCAATTACCTACAAAAGTTGTTCAGTTTTAGTTACACAATCACCCCGGTAATGCGGCTAGTAGTACTGGTATTTACTAAACACCATGTATAAGCTCTTTCCGCTCCCCTAAAGTCATAACCACTCACACGCTTTCTCGATCCGGACTCAGGCGGGCTCTCTGCCAAGTTGCAGAGCTATACCGTGCGGACATTGTGTGCCCCTCACTGCGTGAAACAGATCACTGCTCATGAGGTATCTTTTAATTGAAGTTTTGATTTAAATTGAACTAGCTGTTAATGCGGATCAGCCCGCTTGTTTAGAGGAAAACGCTAACTCGTCGCATGAAGGTCATACTTGGCCAGTTTTTGTTGAGCTATCGTAATGGCATTTCACGAGTGCATATTCAGCACGACAAGTATGTATTATAGGATGATAATCGTTTGTAAAATATGTAATGTGTTTGTAATACTTAAGTAATATCATCTACATACGTAATTATTAAATTTATTCGCAGGTGGAGTAAATATCGTTTTGCATTTAAATATGTTTTGTTTTATTTCGCACTAGTGAACCTACCGTTAACCGTTTCAGTCGCGTTACCTAACAAGCTCTCTGTGCGAAGGGCAGGTTGGTTAGGTCAGGTTCGTTGTGCTACCGTGATGAAATTGGAGATTTGTGTAGGACGACACTGAATAATATTGTGAAAAACATGAAAAACATGCAAGATCAAATTAAATGTATAAAAGATTTTTTTTACACAAGACTTTATTTTACATTATAGCATTACACGTTACAACAATAGTGTATTTACTAGGTACTTATAAGATTAATTTAGTCCGTATACAGACAAAATGGTTTATTTCTTAATTTTAATACGGTGGGTGCATATTATCCTAAAATATTTACATAACTTTTACACCTTATATTTTACTTTTATGTTTGCGTTATACATACATTCCTACATATATACATAGCGCGTTTTTAGTTATCATTTACAGAACTGGCAAGACAATAGTAGTACAGATATACAATAAACTCAGCACCACTTCCCTCTAGGTGACAAATGTCCATTGAACCTGAAGTGATGGGTGTGCGACTCGGGAGGCGTGGACGGAGGCCACCTGCCTATCTCCGAGTGAGCGGAGTCCGCTCTGGAGGACGTCCGCGAGCCCACCGACTCGGACCTCGTCGGTGCTCTGGGACTGTACCCACCTGTCCCGTTCACTTTCTGTTGGCTGTCGTAAGTATCGCGGCTTATGCAGTTAGGAGTGTTAGGGTACAGGTCGTCTGCGGCCGGTGCGTCGTAAGAACTCAGTCCGTTTGACTTCTTGGACGGTTTTGGGGTAGCACATTGATTCCGCGACCCCTCCGGTCGGTCCTTAGGAGACGTTCGGCAGGGGTGTTCCTGCGAGAAGCGATCTCCCTTGTGGTTCCGTTTCGCCGGCTTCCTGCAGCTCTGCTTCGGACTTGAAGCCGCCGCTTGGATTCTGGCGAGGAGGCCGCAGTCTCCCCGGTGGTTCTCATCGCCGTCGGTGTCTCTCGAATCTTCCATGTATCTGGCGAGGCGATTCAACTCTGAATTGGACGAGAATTCAGTGCAAGAGTCGACCTGATCGCTGCAGATGGACTGCGCGCTCTGAGCTCGATGAAGGGACAACCTCAGAGGCTTCTTTGGCGGGAGCGGTCTGGCTTTGACGTCGCCGTTTGACGAAGATTGGCTGCGTTTCTTATAGTATCCGAGCTTCGCCGACCCCGGCTCCGAGGTGTAGTCCAGCAGCTTTGGCGAATTGTAAACTTCTCCATTGGGAAAATCGGAAGTTTCTGATTCAAATTCTAGTGATTTGACATTCCTGGCGTGCATCTTGGAGAGCCTCCTATTAGATTTGTGCGTATTCTCCAGTACTTTACCATCTATCCGGTGGTAGACGTAGTCTTGCTCTGCATGACATTCCGTGACCTGGGAATTGGGTGCTACGGTTTTAGGTACTGTTGCATTTTCTGTGCTCTTGGATTTCCGCAATCTCTGTGATTTTTTCAGTTGCTCTATAATCGACAGGGTTTTCTTCTCGGCCCAGTTCGTTTTCTTAACTTTAGTGAGTTCGGTGGGGTGCTCGATGTTTGCGTCGCTTAACTTATTGTCGCTTTTGTAAAAATCCAACTTTGAATGCGGGTTGTGCGCGTCCCAATCCGCATTGAAGTTGTCGTCGCTGCGGGATCGTTCGCCCTTCAGTTCCGCTCTCAGCGGACTGTCCATGTATAGTTTCTGATTGTTCTTGATGATCTCGAGAGCTGCAGCTGTCTCGGCCTGGTAGTCCATCGTCCTGTGATCCTTGGACAAGCAGTGTTGCGAGAGTGACTGGCGCATCTTGTGCGCCCGGCGTTCCGTCGCGTAGTCGAGCTTCTCTTTGCACCTGTGATCCAGGCTGTGCGAGCTCTTGGAATGTTGGAGTGCGTAGCTGTCGAGCGATTGTCGGTGCGCCCGTCGAGCCTGCAAATGCTCCCTACTGGATGGACGATGCTCCGTCTCGCTTTGGTCTACAGAGGCGACGCTTTTGGCACGACTGCCTCCTCCGGGCGACGACGTGATGTGCGTGCTTGATACATTAGACATGTTGGATTTAGGCCTAATCACGGGTAGGTTGGCAGAAGTTTCTGCTGTATTTTTAGCGCCAGCCTCGAGGCCTGGTAAGTTGGCGACGAGGGCGGTGATGTCTGGACCCTTCTGAAACACTTGTACGTCGGACTTGAGGGCAGAGGGCTTGTTCTCGGCCGGATCCGAAGTGATGTTGATGTTTGTTACGTTTCTCTTCGTCTTGTTCACCAGCACATGCTTTTTACCGTCTGCCACCAGCTTCGTCTGCCAAATAAGACAAAATCAGGTTCAAATATGGGTGGTGCGATTTAGCACAAAATCGTGGCTGTAGCTTGCCTTAGGATGTAGCTCCTCTAAGGGAAATTGGATGAACCTAAGTACGAGTACCTCGGCATCGCCAATTGGTGGTTGTGGATGTGACACTCGATCCCTGGCCAACAGTTCTGCGACCTGCTCCTCCAGGTAGGAGATGCGGTGTGTGAGACGCAAGTTGTCGGCCCTCAGGCCTTCCTTTGCTTTCAGCGCTTCACAAGCCTGCTCCCGAAGCGCCCCCACTTCTGCACGTAGTGTCGCCACCTGAAAGCAAGTATGGTTGTTCTGTAATGCAGAGAAACGAGACAGTTCCCCGACGAAGGGCGAGCGATGTCATGTTTCTCACTCACTGTAGTGACAGTGAAGCAAAGGGGGAACGAGAAAGAGATAGTAACGAATGTCGTAATGGGGCTATGATGTGTAGCATGAAATGCTTTCGCTCAATGATAGGGAGTCACCTGCGGGGAGTGGTGGGTCGGTGAAAAGGAGCAGTTTGCGCGGGGGGTGCGGACTGCGGGGCGGACCTCAGAAGCATAAGGCGCGCGGGGCTATGACGTGCAGAATGGCATGCCTCTGCAGAGGGATTCAATCATGTAATTGCTACCTGCGGGGCGAGGCGGGGTGGTGACGACGGGCAGTCTACGCGGAGCGCGTTGCGTGAGTGCGGGGCGGGGCGCAGCACCACGAGGCGCGCGGGGCGCGAGGCTATGATGTGCAGAATGGCATGCTTCCGCAGAGGGAGTCAATATATAATTGCTACCTGGGGGTCGTGGCGGGCCAGTGACGACGGGGAGTCTGCGCGGAGCGCGTGGTGTGAGTGCGGGGCGGGGCGCAGCAGCACGAGGCGCGCGGGGCGCGAGGCTATGACGTGCAGAATGGCATGCTTCCGCAGAGGGAGTCAACCATATAATTGCTACCTGCGGGGCGTGGCGGGGCGGTGACGACGGGCAGTCTGCGTGGAGCACGCGGTGAGGGTGCGGGGCGGGGCGCAGCAGCACGAGGCGCGCGGGGCGCGGGCAGATGGCGACGGTGCGCCACAGCTCCTCGCCGCTCTTGCATGACACCACCACTGCGCCGTTCACCTCCACCAATCTAAACATGTAACGTTAAATTCAATTTAATAACTTTTTAAATTTGTAAATATTTTCCACATCAATTATCCATAACCAGTTGTAGAGTCACGATCGCGATCGATAATGTAGCCCCGTCCAGTCTTTACTAGGTATTCCAGAAATGCTTAAGTGGGACATGGCATGGTGGGTATATACTTATAGATCTCGATGAGCTATTTTTTTTTAGTACCACCCAACATGATGCGTCCAGGATCCGTGGTTTCCGAGATACCTATGACCAAACAAAATAGGTATCTACGGGCGGGCACATTTCATAAAATAAAAAGGACCACATACTGGATGAGATTATATAAGTACCTACCTACCTACCTACGTACCTACCTACCTACTTACCTACCTACCTACGTACCTACCTACCTATCTACGTACCTCCCTACCTACGTACCTACCTACCTACGTACCTACCTACTTACCTACCTACCTACCGCTCCCTACCTATCTACCTCCCTACCTACCTAGCTACCTACCTACCTACCTCTCTACCTACTTACCTCCCTACCTACCTACCTACCTCCCTAACTACCTATCTACCTACCTACCTACCTACCTACCTACCTACCTACCTCCCTACCTACCTACCTACCTACCTACCTACCTACCAACCTACCTACCTACCTACCTCCCTCCCTTTCTACCTAC
>WYDE02000010.1:29431-66891 GCA_009867175.2 Adela reaumurella | reverse complement strand
AGAAGCTGGCGATACAATTGCAGAGGGATGAGGGAACACCATAGGCCGGAAGCTTGTTAAGCAGAGCTTGATGCCAAACGCGATCGAACGCCTTAGATATATCCAAAGCGACCGCCGGCGACTTTCCAAAGTTGTCCAATATTTCAGCCCATACATGCGTGACATAAACTAGAAGATCTTCCGATGATCGCTCTTATGAATTTCTAGATATGTAAGCACCTATCTAAGGAGCTGTGAGTTAATGATCCGCTCCATAAACTTAGAGAGGAGAGAGGTTATCGCAATGGGCCGATAGTTTTTTTTGATCAGCCGAGTTGCCATTTTTGGGCACTGGTTGGTCCGAGGCCTTCCTCCAGCAAGCAGACACGATACCGGAGGAGAAAGAGCGTCTAAAAGACTTAGGTTAAAAAAGTTAGAATAGGTGTCAATTCTAGTGAACACATTTTTAGTACACGCGCATCAGGAACACCGTCTGGCTGGACCACTGCCCTTGAAAGTGTCCAACTGACGTAGATTTTTGAAAACTGCCCTGTTATAGAATCGTAACTCATGCTGGTGCATAGTGCTCATCTAACTGTACTTTCGAGTCCAACATTACCCCCAAGTCCCTCACAAAATTAGTGCGTTGAACGCTGCGCTGGAGCCATTTACTTAGTCTGTACGTGTATCTAACTTGCCCCCTCCCTGCACCTGCTGTAAGTGATGACCTGCACTTCTGAACGCGAAGATCAAAGCAGTTAAGCCGACAGTACTCAGTCAGACTATCGAGATCTAAATTTGAGACCACGGACCGTCCGCGCATTATAAGCCTTGGTCGTATCGTACGTACCCTCTCAAAGTTGCAAACTGACAGAATCGATACAGGCCTTTAAGTTTCTACGCGATGTTTATGACCGGTCTTATGAATCGGCACCACGAAAGCCTCTTTCCATCTACCCGGCAAAACACCAAAAGCGAGCGAACCTTCAAATATTACACTTAATGTTGTCGCCAGCTTCTCAGCGCAATTTCCAGCGAAGCGCAAAAGTAAGCACAAGTCGCTTATTTTGTTTTCGCGTGGGGCAACCGTATTATCGATAAAAAAAAGGAAAATCGCTGTTATGATTTTTTGTAAGGTCACCATATTTTACACCGTAAGTTGACTGGGCTAATTGTGAAGGAAGATAATAGAAAAGTGCGTGGTGAAACTGGTGAAGCAGCTCATCAACAAATCACTCACGTTCCTTCATATCGCTCGCAACATGCCAGATTACGAGATTGGGGATCGCGGATATTGTACGTGTTTTCCGTTCATTCTAGCGAGATTCGAGCGTTTGTATGCGCCCTGCCGCTTCTCCTACAGTTCGACAACTCAGCCCTATATTAACTCACTTATGTTTGGTGCTATTTATAAGCATAGACTTGCCGTAATCTGCAAATGAGTACCAATCAAAGATATATTTATTTCTATATTTAAGATGAATCGTATTTCTATTCTATTTCTATTTGCCGTGTGGAGCCGGCACTTAAAAGAATAAACCCCACTGCATCTCTTCCCATGCATGTCGTAAAAGGCGACTAAGGGATAATGACAAGATGCTGTGCTAAAGGGCGACAGGCTCACCACCTCTCACCTTGGCACAGTACTTCTACCAAGTCGTGCAGTAGGCGGGTCTTCGTGACTTACATGCTGCTTGATATCTTGTCTGAATTTCTTGCGAATTGTGGTAGTCGGTGTTGTGCTGTAATTAACCGGGGTTCTTGCAGCACAACACCGATTGCTCTGCTTACCCCGATTGTCGGGATTCAGCGTGAGTATTATGTATGTATGTATGTAGAACTGCACATTGTGGGGCATTTAATTATCAGCCAGACCGAAGTTCATAAACCAAAATGTCATATTCGTGTTCTACTAATTGTATGGAATAACTGGTTTGAATATTCGCCACCTGACCGCGGACACCCCGTACATTGTAGAGCAAGGCTGCCCAATCTTTTTAACTGGCGCGCCATGGCGGGCCAAATTGAGGAATCAAAAATAACACTCGGGCCACTGACCAAAGGCAGTTCCAATTTTTCTTACTTTTGATAACAATCGTCCCACTTCTCAAAAATTTTAATAATTTAATGCATGTAAAAAACTAATTTATTTTAAAATTTAATAATAAATAAGTGGAAGTGGAGTTGGAAGGAAATAAACTATTGTAATGTGATTAAATTACAATAAAATTTTCGGGCGAGATGATGTAAACACATCATCATCAGCAAAATTTTATGAAATATTCGGGAGAAGTCAAAATCATCTGGGCGGTGCCTTTGAAGAGAAAGAAGTAAAGTAGGTCTTTATTGGAATGACATTATTGGGCGAGCGAAGTGAGCCTGCAAATTTTTATGAATTGTTTGGGAGAAGGAAGCCAAAAACCACAAGGCTGTTAATTTTGGAAGAAATTAACTAATTTTAATGTAATCACGTTATGTAATGTAAAGAAATAATAGGGTGAGAAGCCTGAAAATTTATAATAAATATTAATGCGCGCGGGCCTGGAGTTGGGCAGCCTTGTTGTTGAGTGTCGTAGTGATAACCCATTTAGGTAATTTTAATTTGTAATTAATTTTAACTTTGTAAATATATACAGTTTTTACAAATTAATTAACACTTTAAGCGGTGTCTATTGTGTAGTTAGTCACAACGTATTGTAAGACATATAAAAAAGAGAGATAACCCTGCGACGTTTATTGCCAGCTCTTCTTCGTAGGCTTAATCGAACCGGATGTAAAATGTAATATTTTGACAAATTCATGTACTAATAAGAACGGTGAATAAAGAAATAAAGAACAAAGAAGTATGTAGGGACAGGAGGGATTCTGGCAACGTTTAAACAATAAACAGATTCAAAGTCCCATTTTATTATAAAAATCAAAATTACGAGTTATAATACATCTTTCTTCAATTGAACAATAGAAATCGGTTATAGCACATTGACAAATATTGTAAATTCATTGTGGACATAAATAACAAAACCAGATTTACACCCTTAGCACTTTAGACGTCCGCTATAGTTGATTTCCAAGTTATAATAAAATAAAGGAACATGAAATAATCGTCTAAATAAATATTTACATAAAGATATCTTTTACGGTAAAACAGTTCGACGATGATACAGAAAATTATACTTCGACTAACGTTCATTTATCCTTAAAAATCTTAAGTCACATCACTATTAAAGAAAACTTTAATACACTCTACTCTCGCCGCCACTACACTACACGGGGTCTCTGTACACTCGGCGCCGGCGCTCAGTCTAGTGGGGGGGCATGGGGGGCGGCGCGGGGGGCGCGCGGCGAGGGCGGCGGCGGCCGGCTGCACTGGTACAGCACCTTGGCAAGCTCCTGCGCCACCTTCTGGTCGAGGATCTGCGACATGACAAGCGACAGCAGCCGCCGCTCCTGCTGCAGGAACAGCGGCCGGTTGTGCGGGTGTTCCGCCAGCCGCAGCAGGGTCGACGCCGCGCGCCGCAGCATGTCCAGCGAGGTGCCCATCGCGTCCGGGTTGTCCCGCAGCGCGCCCACTCCGTGCTGGTTCGCCACCCCCAGCGCCGCCTGCTCCGCCCTCTCTATGAATGCTACCAGCTGCGATATCGCCGGAGCCTGCAGCGCCACCTCCCGCGCTGCGCCCGACTCCGCCCCCGCCAGGTAGTGCAGCAGATTGACGGAGAACTCTCTGAGCACTTGCTCCTCTTGCCGGCAGAGGTTGCGCGCGAGTACAGCGCAGAGCGCGCGCAGCCGCGATCGTGGCGGCGTCGCCAGCACCAGGTCCACGTTGGCGTCAGTGACGCACAGCTTGCAGAGCGCCTCGAGCGCGAGCCGCCGCGGCGACAGAGGCGAAGAGGGCGACGCGTGCGGGGGCGCGTCCTCCGCCGCTGCCGCTGGGCACACGCACCAGTGCAGCAGTCCGTCCAGCAGCGGCCGCGCCACCGCCTCCGGCTGCCCGGCCAGCTCCACGCACCCAGCGATATTAGCGCAGCAGACGAGCGCGTCCGACCTCAGCTGCTCCAGCGTCTCCCACCACCATGAGGACGCACCGTTCAGACTCGAGCAGCACGCATCCGAGTCCGTGTCGTCGCGCGCCGCCCGCTCGTATGCCTTCGCTCTTGCGGCCCGCGGCGAGTGCTCGTGGTGCAACAGCAGTAATTTGCCTACGAGGACGAGGAATGCGCCACTGCGTGAGAATTCTGTCTCGTTTCCCGGCACGAAGGTGAGGCCGCGCAGGATGTTGGACAACGCGATGCATCGGCGCGCCAACGCGTCTCGCGACTCTGTCAGGAGGTTTAAACTGGGCTCGTCTCTCGCGTAGCATTCATCCTCGTAGTCTGAGAGACGACGCCGTTTTAGAATGCCGGCGGGATCGCGTATCTGCAGCTCGATACGTCGCTCCGTCTCGCTTTCGCCGTCCTCCATCTCCATCGGTTCGGACTCGAGGTTGTCGCAGTCTTCTTTCCGTTCCGTCTTCACCTCCTCCTCGACTCGCGACGGCTCGGCCGGCGCCGCACTGTCTGTCCTTTCGGCCGAGCCCTCGGGAGGCCCCGGGGGGCGCGCAGGGGGCGCGGGGAGGCGCGCGCGCCGCGGTCGCAGCACGCGCGCGAACGGAATGTGAACGAACTCAGCCCGGAAGCACGGCATCACGTGGTCGCCAGTCGACGTGTCTCCTCCGAACTGCCAAGGCTCCGGCACAGCGTCTTCTACCCTCTCTTCGTCGTCCCGGCCGTTTAAAGTCGGTGCGACGTCCTCGTCTCGCGTTCGGAAGGTGACGGCGAGACCGCGGCGCGATTCTAATGTGTAATTTTCGCTATTTAATAACGGAACTCTTTCGTCGGGGTCCGGCGGAGGCGGAGCGGGCGTCGTCTCCGCTGTCTCTTCCGTGTGGGGTGCGGGCGCGAACCATGGCTCGTCGTCGGTCGGCGGAGCCTCGAAGACGTCGCTGAGACTTTTCTGGAAGTGCTCCAGTAATAAATCTAGTAGTCCAGGCATGTGTTGAAGGCCGAAGTAGCCTATACTGGAATCGTCGAAGAGAAGAATGTTGAGTATGTCTAAGGCCCAGCAAGTCTCGGCCAGGAGGCCCGACTTGAGCGCCATCATGATGCGCCACGCGTCGACGGGCGCCACGTCGGCGCGCATCAGTCTTCTCCGCTTCTCCGTGACGGGGACGGTGGCCTCGACGCTGTCGGCAGGGAACACGAGCTCCCGCTTCACTTGCGACACAGCACCGACTGCCGCAGTCGTCGCGCACGCTCCCTGCAACAAACAATACCAGTTGATTTACCACATCGATACAAGGGTTTACATGTAACAAACATTCAATGCACTACCCCCACCCGTTGTCGTACAACACAATAACAGCTGATATAATATATCTATTACAGTGCAGATATATTAGTGAGAGAGGGCACACGTCATGGAGATGTTTGTTATAAGTAAACCCGACTATCGACCATCCAACAGTAAAGGACATAAATATCAATACTGGTACAACTTAAGAACATTTTAAAGAGATAGACTAAAGATATCTTGAAATGGGCATATATTCTCAAAAGAGCACTAAAGCACAGACCTGTAACTCAAATAATTTTGATCGTGCACACGTTACGTGTCTCCATCGCTCATGCACAAATATATGGCTAGAATCGTATATTTGTGGGTGTGGCCAAAGGACCAGACGTAATTCCAGCAGATTGCTAGACGCTAGACCTATTGGCCTTTTTTGTGAATAAGGGTTTATGAAAACACTGTGAGTACCGACAGAAATATACTTAGATGACTGTTCTGACCATGCGCCAGTTCATTTGCAATCTACTACGAGCGTAAACCTACTCTGTGCAATAACCGGACCGACTAAAGTTCATTTAACAAACACATTGGTGATATAATAAACCTAAATATACCATCAAAAACTGAGGATGACTTTTAAAATTAAACTAAATATATCACATCTTTGATGCTAGAAGAGCACACCCAAAATTGAAAACCCTAGAAAGTCTAACCAACAAGACATCCTCATGGCCCTAAGAGAAAAGATTACTGAAAAAAAGAGAATCCGAAGAGTTCAGAGTATGGCACATACTAGTAGACATTCATCAGATAAGTGGAGGCCCACCAAAACTAAGGGGCTTGTCCTCTAATCACGTGAGGTTTTTTGACAACTTTTACTCTGGAAGGTGACTTTGTACGGACCAGTAAGTCTCCAACTTTGTCAAAAATATTCCAAAAAACATTGCTGAGCAGAATCTCTTCCATATTGAAAACTCATAATATTATCCCGGACCAACATTTTGGCTTCAGATGGAAATACTCAACATTGGAGCAAGTACATAGATAGGGTCTCTAATAAAATCAGACAATCTCTGGAGGAAAAGCAGTAGGTACTGTGCAGGTGCATTTTTAAACATGCAGTAAGCATTTGACAGGGTGTACCAGAGCCTTCTCTACAAGATAAAAACTTATCTACCTCACAGATACTTAAGATTCTCAAGTTATCTGTCACAGAGAATATTCCAGTCAAGGAAAAAGAGCACACCTCGACATTTGATGAGATAAAGGCAGGGGTTCCACAGGGCTCATTTCTTGGTCCTGTCTTGTACACGCCCTTCACCACTATCTGCCAAGCTTCACAGAGAAAACAGCCACTTTTGCTGATACACTGCTGTATTGGTCAGTAGCCCAGACCTATCACTGGCTGGCGGGATGGCTTGCTGGCGCAGCCATCCATCCATAGCAGCAAGCGCATCTAAGTGCATAAAAGTAACATGTGCACCACAAAAGGGCAAATCAAAGTAAAACCTTTCACCAAATAAATTGGAAACTATGAACTACCACACACGCAGAGTGTTACATACCAAGGATTCCACCTGGACAAAAAACTAACTTGGAAAAACAACACCAAAGCCAAACGTGATGAAACAACTTTCGATATAGAAGTCTGCATAATTCTGCATTTAGAGCAGTCTGTACATTCCTGAGTGGAAGAAAATCTGAAATATCGATAGAAAACAAGCTTCTGGTTTATAAAACAATTATTATCAAACCTGTCTGGGCGTATGGTATCCAGCTTTGGTATTGGCTATCGGTATTCAGCATGCAACTCAAATTTTAACATCATTCAGCGACTCCACAGATTTGCAATGGTACATATCATAATTAATGATGAAATATGAACATCAATTACTCTGCATTAAAAACATCACAGAGAAAATAAAGCCATTTAGTTGTACAGACAAAAGAAGATTACTATAATAGCCAAACCAACTCGCAGGCCAATTGACTACCTACACTTAGGGATTCACCTCAAATGATACAACATACTGGAGCTGGCAACAAACTGAATCCAGATACTCGCTGGACATCCTGCTAAAACCAATTCAGAGATCATTTTGTTCATAGTCAATAACATCACTGATCGCAGTTAGGTAGCGCCAGGAAGCGTCGAATATGCGCAACTTTTTTGCATTCATAGAGATGGGGCGTGACTTTCGATCGAAAGTATGAAATTGGCGACACTAGCGCCATCCGGTCACGTATCTCATCATTTGTTGGTCGATCTATAAAGGATAATGAAAAAAAAACACAATTAACTACGTCGGAGGTTTTAAACACACAAAAGACCAAAGACCTCAAAATGGGCATTATGGTTCTCAAGGGAGTACCAAAGCACAGACGCAAAGCACAAATAATTTAGGTCATTCCCAATGAGCCTGGAAACGGTATCTACATATATATATTTTTGTTTAATATGCAAGCTTCAACTTAAAAAATGGCGTTTTAATTTTTTTTCTAGCACTTCAAATGTCCACGAAATATTTTTTTACATATTTGTAAACATGATAACACGCTATTTTTTCCTTGCAGCAAGGTTTGACTGTTTCATGACATATCATACGTATTTGCATAGTAATAATAATAAATGTATGTATTAATAATGATGAATCAAAGCACTTAGCACTTCCCGCATCAATTTGCAAAGTGTTGTGTGACGTCATAAACCACCACACTGCCTCGTAAACCGAGAGAAAATGAACTCCGCAGATTAGAGCGAGATACAGCGTTTTAACCAAATCTTATCAAATCAAAGCGAAATATAAGCTAGTCTTTTCATAATAATGAGATCTTTAATTATAAAGCACAAAAGACCTTTTTTTATTTTTCCCAAGCTCATTTACTATAACTTTGTCGCTCGCATACACATGTATGGTTAGAGGCATATATTTGTGTGCGAGCGAAAGACACGCACAGTGAAATGTGATGCACCGAAATAATTTGTGCTTTGCATCCATACTTTAAACGATATCCAATTTCATGCTTTCCATCTGTAATAATGTTGTACTTTACACATATTTATATGCGACCGAACACTGCATAAGTTTAAACAATCTTCACACATCATGCAAGTTACAAGTGGATGGACTCACGGGTGGGGGCGGCTGACTGTACGGTTTGCCATCCGGCCTCAGGTAAGGGGAGGGGGGCGCGGGGGCGGGCGCGCGCGGAGGGACCCCCTGCGGCGGCCGAGGCCCCCCGGGGGGCGCTCCCGACCCGCTCGGACTTCCCGGCCACGGGCCTGACTGACCCTGTCGTTTACATTTCACGTTAGATTCGTCGGTGGAAGAGTCGCTTCGCACCAACAACAGTTTCGCCTGAACGGCCGCAGGGCTACGACAATGTACGGAAATGCACTGCACATTAGACTTGAGGGGGGACGGCCCGGACGTTGCCGTAGCCGAGACCAGTTCAGACAAAACTGTCCACAGAGGCAGTGTCGCCTCGCAGCGTGCAATACTTTGGTGTACTCTAATGAGTTCTGAGTATTGCTGTATTATTGGATGGACTCGACAGCTGACTAGTGATGACATACAACGATTCCACAGCCTCATTTGAATGAGTGCTTCAAATAAAGTTATTGGTTTCAAGAATTTACTATCTCCCCACATTTAGAGATTTTGAGACAAGAACTGTTTGACGTTATCGAAAGAACGAAAAATCGGTCTCGCAACAGAATCTGTTCCTTTCGAGGCACATATTATTGCCATGTCAGTGGATCTGGTATTTATCAAATTTTCCCTACAATTTTACCTATCTTACAAGAGAAAATTGCACAGACATTGTGGAGATTGTCGTGTCTCGTCGTATACTCACGGGAGGCTGGTAAGGTGAGGCGGGCCACTGCTGCGGCGGTTGTTGAGAGTTGGGTGGAGGTCGCCACGGCTGCGGCGCAGGCGCGGGCGACGCAGGCGCGCGGGGGAACTGCCCCGCTGGAGGGGGCGCCCCGGGCCAGGCGGGGTACTGCTGGGGCCGCGGGGGCTGTCCCTGCGGCCCAGGCGGCGTGCTCGTGTAGCCCGCACCCTCCTTGGCGAAGTCGGGGTGTCGCCGGGGCTGACCCGCTGCCGGTGGGGGCATTTGACCCTTCCCGCCTCCGTACTGAAAGGGTACACGCTGTTCTTACAACTCTATGAACGTCACTTTGACCACTCGTTGACCACTTTTGTGCAGACTCTTCGTCAGCTAAGTTACTCCTTATTTAAGGTTTACACGCCCCGTACCCGGTCTTTTGCAGATTATCTAACTAACTACTGTATCAATGAAAACGGTAATTATATTCTTTTTATTCGTCGCGTAGAACTAATTCATGCCTACTTTTAACTCAAAAGCATTTATATCCCTTTGTTATATATAACAGACCATATGGTTCACCCAAACCAACACCATTGAGCTTGCAAGAACATTTTGTCCTAAATTTTATGCCATTTAAACAGGCCTATTATTTTTCATATTGTTATACATGGGATTGTCGGTTGTCAGTTCGGCAAAGACATTCTTCATAAAGTTAGTCAGTGTCCTCAGTGAGACGCTCCTTCCCTTTGCTAGTGATATTTTTCCCCAAGAATTTGAAAGGAGCTTCCTCGGCCACTGTTGCTATCGGCTTACCAGCCACTCTCAATCCTGGGTCGTGAATTTTGAACCATTCCTCAGTAAGTCAACTTCAGCCACTTTCAGAAGTGCCAGATTTTGTTTTGGATTGCGGGTCAAGAGTGTTATGTCATCTGCAAATGTCAGGATAGCCGCCATGTTTGTGTCCCCACATTTAAACCTTATCCCCATTAACTTTTTTTACGACAAGCGCATCAATTAAAATGTTGATTACAATGTTAAATGCAACAGGAGAGGTAGCAACCCTGGAACAGTCCTATGCCATATTGAAGTTCTGGAGTCTTCCCCGTTTCACTTTTACTTTTAATACAAACGTAAGTTTTTTTGTAATACGAGGCTACTATATTACATATCAGAGGTGGAACGTTATAACACTCTAGCGCCTTTATTAGCAACTCATGGCGCACCGAGCCGAAGACATTCTCAAAGTCCAACCAAGTGGCAGTTATTTGTCTCTCATTCTTTCTTGCATCTTAAGACATTCAGTTAGCAAAGAATTATGTTCGAGACATCCTGAACTTCTTCGGCAAGTAGTCCTTGTTACTCAAGTGTTTGTGTAGCCTGGCTTACATAATGGAGAAGAATATTTTAGAAATTGTGTTTGTGAGGGCTATAGGTATAATATCTTTGGCAATGTTTAACTTGAGGTGTAGTCTCTCATTGATTGTGAACCAGGGGGTGTCTATCATTATTCAGTGTTTTTTTGTATTGAAAACTTTGCAGAATTTCTATGTTTGAATTGGCTTCTTGTGCTCCACAACTGCAAACCATACGTCCATATGGGCTTCAGTAAAAATTTGTGCAAGAAAAGTTTATTTTTCCAATGACAACTGATATTTTCTATTAATAAGCTAGTATAATTTACAAAGATGCTGCCTAAGTACTTTCCGCTTGGTACAGATGTGTTCCCACCATGTGAGGCGCCTGTCCAGATATAGCCCTAGGTATTTTGCTTCATTTTCTTGAGTGCTTTCTGAGCAGTTTAGTTCCACTGGTGGGCTTCTGCCTTGTCTGTTCATATAGGTAACATGTACAGATTTGGATTCATTTGATTTTATACACCAATCCCTAAGACAAGCTGACATTTTATGACGCTATTCTGTAGTTTAGGAGATGTTCGATTTAAGCTCTCATACACGGCTAGAGCGGCTGTGTCGACGGCAAAAATTCTAGTAAGATTTTCTTCAACTGGAAGATATGCAGCGCATAATATGTATAGCATTGGGTCCATTACATTGCCATGTAGGACTCCAGCTTATATTTTGTATCGATTTGTTATTTCCTCACCCTGTCACTATGAAGGCTTTTTTATGCTAACCGACATGGAATGCACCATTGTTTGGTACCAGTGATGTCAGCCTAATACATTTTGGTGAATTAGGTAGGTGCCATGTCAGAGCTTCCCTCAAATCGAGCCGGCTACACTGAAGTGGACGGAAACACGAACTCAATTTCATAGCCGCTTCAACCGACCTTCATTCAGTAGGGTGGTACCAACCAGGGCGGATTTAACCCTACCACCATGTAAGGAGAGGAAAGTGATCTACGGTTTAACGTAGAATCCAAACCACTGCATCAACGGTCAAGCGGTCACCCATCCAATTCCTGACCGCGTTCGGCAGTGCTTAACTTCAGTAATCGAATACTGAATGTCGCAACCACTGAGCCACCAACGCTGACAAAACGCTGTCTGTTATGTAGATAAGAACTGATGAAGTAAAGGAAATTTATTGGGATATTGGATTTTATCTTACTTAGCAGGTCTCGTGCCTCGTGCCAACCTCTATCAAATGCCTGAAATATGTCAAAAAAGTATGGCAGAGCTGTATTGTTTATTTTCTTAGGTACTGTTTATTTTGTTTACTAGCCTATGAATTTGTTTTTTGTACTGTTTCTTCCTGAAGCCAAATTGGTGAGCCGGTATAAGTTTATTCTGGCGGATGATTGGCTCAGGCCTTTTTAGGACGGGGGTTTCCATCACTTTAGATTGGATTGGCAGCAGACTTTTGGGCCGATAAGACTTGAGATATTCACAAGGTTTTCCCGGTTTTGAAATCATAATAATTTGAGCTACTTTCCATTGTGATGTGAACTGCTCCTCTCCAAAGTATAGCATTGTACAGTTGGGTTAAAATTTAATGCCTTCTTCAGGTAGTAGCTTCACACTCTTACTGCCAGCAATATATATATATATATTGTCCTTGTGGTACGCCGGCAGACTGACAATTATACTTCTAGCACACCGTGGGGTCCATGGTGACCTCCCAAATTAAAACTGGTTTATACCTTCTGACATGCTGTTAAGGAAAGTTGAATTATACCTAGGTGTGCTCATGACATTTTTGATATTAATTTTAAAAAAATTAAGTCTTTTGGACTATGGCGGCGTACAGAAGGAATTTGTTAGAGGTCGCGGGTGGACCCCAGTGTTAAGTATGCTTGCAGTTATAAGATCGTATCCTGGGGATTTGTGCTTATCCAGCTGTCTTATAGCAGTGAGAACGTCGTTCTTGGAAAATTTTCTACTCGGAAGGTCAAGTTTATGGGTTTTTCGAGTGTACAATTTACTTCCAAAATTTTCAATGATTCATTGTAACTATTCGGTCTAAATACATTTCCCAAGGGAATTGCAAATGTTCTGCTTTTGCAGCATCATTGCAAGCCTAAGTGCTGTCGGTTTTGTGTGTTGAGTGTTGATGAGTATGAGTTGTTTTAGTTTCTTGGCCATCTTCCAGAGTGCGTAATCTGTCGTATCTGTGGCATCCAAATTTCGCAGGTAATTCTGCAAATCTTTGTTTCTCTTTTCGTTGAGTAGCTGTATCAGTTCTGCTGTGATAGCATTTAGACGTGTTTTCCCCATGTTAGATTTAGACGCGTCAGTCTTTGTGAATTCGTAAACCCTAAACTAATGGCCCGATTGTTATTCGGTTTTCTACAATATGACATATGGAGCAGAAAAGTAACGCTCTTTTTGGTCCGGAGTTTCTACATTTTAAATTAATATTATTGAAGACCAATGTACGGCCCGTTTGTTATTCGGTTTTCTACAATATAAAGATAATTTTGTTGAGATGGTCCATTGTATGACATATGAAGCAGAAAAGTAACACTCTTTTTGGTCCGGAGTTTCTAAATTTTAAATTAATATTATTGAAGACCAATGTACGGCCCGTTTGTTATTCGGTTTTCTACAATATAAAGATAATTTCGTTGAGATGTTCCATTGTATGACATATGAAGCAGAAAAGTAACACTCTTTTTGGTCCGGAGTTTCTACATTTTAAATTAATATTATTGAAGACCAATTTTGTAATTAATAATCCTACAGTTTTTAGCAGTCTTACACTTGAGTGAGCGTTACTTTTTGAGAGTAATCTGCAAGTCACATGGTACGGAGGCAACGCCCACAACTGTGGATTCAGACTGGCGATACGTATGCACTGCAACACAAATGCAGTATCGATAGTTAACTTAGCTGGCGAATATTTGTAGTCACTAAGCTGTCATTAGACAATTTGCACGCCAACTTAGGAATATAAATCTAGCACTAGACAAAAGGATGTCGTATTAATTAATGCCGTCCCACGTGCAAACTGTCTACACAATATTATAAGTAAAATGTACTGCCTAGAAGTGCCTTACCTGTCACTCATTTTTGTGCGCTTAATGATAACTCAAATTTTTCAGCAGATTAGTAAATAACTTCTATGTATACTCTATCATCTCGCATAGATTATAAAGGATATCTAATTAATATTCAGTATTTTTTATCTGCAATTTTATTATCTCTAATTTAAATAAATATTGTGATATCCTTGATAACCTAAGAAAGGTTTTTCCTGTACATTTTGTCCTGTCGAGTGTTTTGTAAAAATATTTAAATATTGCATCAAATAGTAATGTTGCACTACTCGAACGTTAGCCAATCTTCCTTCACTCAGCACGACACACACGCGCACACGGAGACATTATCAAAAGCTGAATGTGTGGTGTTGCGATGGATAGCGGGAGGTATGATGGTGGCGTGCACCGCGCGCTGTACACGTTACTGTACAATGATGATACTCGTACACAAAAGGTGCAATACCAAAGCAGCTCTCTCTGCTCTTAATGCATGAAATAGTTAAAATATTTTTTTTCTTCATCGCAAGCATTAATTTTATGTGTAAAATCGTGTAATCTATTCAAAATGCCTGCGACGATCAATCTTAATACTAAACCGAGTCGCTGTCGGGTGTCATCGTTCAGTCATAGCCCACTGTCATCGAGCCACGTAGTACTGCTTAGTCGTAGAACTGCTGTGATGTTGCTATAAGCTTTCTCGTTCGCACTTGTCTCTCGACGGTACTAGTGAGCGAGAATCACGACACCACTCGCCCTTCGCAATCGGCAAATTCGTCACTCACCCACACCATCGAGAGGCGTGGCAAGTGAGAACGAGAGAGTGATAGCAACATAGCGACAGAGTTATGACATAGCCGCACGGCTCATCTCGGACGAGGTAGACAATGACAGCAGGCTATTGTTCAGCTAAAGGTCCATCTATTTGCTTTGAACTTGAACTCATGTCGTGAGAACCTGTCCTGATAACAGAGAGATCCATGGTCGGGATGAGAGACACTACACGCGGTCGCTACTGTACTCAAATAGCACACGCACTGCCTTTGTCTTGTTTTTTGGGGTAACTGTACAATAATGATTTAATTCATGGTTTTGTGAGAGCCAGAAATTGTATTCATGCAGTCAATATATCAATATATTCTATGTCAACAAAGAGCCGGTCCCGGTGCGATGAGACCGACGTGTCGTCCAGTCGAACGATGTTCATGTCGAAAGAGAAAAAAAAGTTGACTCTTCGCCAGGTCGACAAAACTGCAAGTCCAAAAATTATGATATGCGTGACAGCGCAGTATCAACAATTATTTGTGATGTCATCTAGTGGAAATTTATTGAAAAGCCAACCATTTTTTTAATATAATTTTAGAGCTTTAGCCGAATTCTGTTATATTTATACCGTACTTATTTTACAATTTTCTGTGCTCACATTTGAATAAGTTCAATTTGAGTGGCGCCCAACGTGGGGCTCTTTCTCATTGCAGTTTAATAGGGACAGATGAGATGAATATAAAAATGTTCGGCTAATAGATGGACCTTCAGAGCGACAGAAGTGACCCCGGCGACCGCGCGGATGACGCGTGAACGACATGCAAATGATTAGTGTCACCACAGTATTATTGAAGCCACCACCTCAGTGGGAGAAAACCGTTTTATTCACACTAATGGTATCGGTTAGCCCGTCGTTAGCCTGCGACTAGAAACGCAAAACAAAAATGTGATCGACAAACGTGAAGCCAAAACCACGATGTCGCGTTCGCTGTCACCTCGGTGCGCCGGATGTGATTAAAGAGCGAGAGAGAGAGAGAGAGAGATAGAAGTGAAAATAGAGAAAAGATAAAAAAAATAAAATGTGATTGATGAAAGACCGTTTTGCCAATTGGGTGAAGCGAGTGGTAGTAAAACGTTTTGCGTACGTGGAGGTAGGACTTGGTGGCCGGCGACAGTGGCGCCACCAGTTGTCGCGCCAGTTGCGAGTTCATAATATTAGGCGACGGCGACTGAGCGGACGGTATCTACACACCACACAACACGGTCACTGCTCGCCCGCGCTCCATCGCAGCGTCGCTCGCCGCGTCGCATCGCCGCGCCGCCCACTACTGACTTCTCCTCCACAACTCCCACTTTCTACTTCGGCTCCGTTCACAGTTTGAAAAGTATATCTATTTAAATTTCACTTTAAACTGTTATCGAGACAGAAAATTCAGGTTTTCATTATTAACTCGTAGCCATGTCATAAATTTTCATTTTAAATTAAACTAGAAACAACTTTTAACTAGAAAAGTGTCCCATAAGTTAAAAGTAAAAAAAAAAACCTAACTCTGGAAAAAACCAATTCGCTGGCCGACACAGATCAGAGAAGTCAGTAGTGGGAGCGAGCGATGCTTTCGGCTTTTGGAAAATTTTGAATTTTGAAACAAATTTTGAAAAACAAAACAAACAGAATCAGAGCCCCTACGATTATAGTGTCCTTCGCTCTTCACAATGCCACCGTTACAACTCATATCTTAACAAACATTTGTGTTACCTGTACATTTTGTTTACATGTGCAAAAAAGCAAACGACGTGACAGATCAACGTCCCAACACAAATAATGTACATTTTACACGAGGAACAGACACTAAAGCACTTACGACTAAAGTGTCACGTGTCTCGCAATATTATCGCAAATTTAATATTATATTAGCCATAAAAACGTTAAAACAATGTCATCATATCAGACAACAGAATCCTTCCTTCTTCAAATTAACTAGCTTTTGATTTATAATATGAATAAAATTTAAACTTCAAGTAATTAAATACTGTAGATGGTGGCATAAGGTCTTCGACTGCATCTGTGTAGAGTGAGAGCTGACAGCGTAAATCACACGTCATTTTATAACATATATTAATTAAGTGTTTGTGGACCAAAATGACAGTCTGGCATCTACTGCCGTTGCATTTGGGTGGTAAAGGGGGTTTACCCTAATCTAGTGAAAATTCAACAAAATTTCTAAAGAGTTTGTTTTTTTTTCACTTACAGTGAATTTCCTAAATATACAGTAATTTATAAGTGTTGCCAGACCACTTAAAGCGACACCTAGAGGGCGCAACCATGTCCACCTCCGAGCCGGTATGGTACCCCCAAGGTGAAATTGACAGCATCCAAGCATGCGCTTCGGCCCTTCCGATTCTGCCACCAATAAAGGTCTTATAAAAAAATTATTTTAGACTGTATTACAAAGAAAGGAGGATAATTTGCTTTATCAAAGCAGTGCACGAAAGATGTATAAAGCATGATGAATGTTGCCTTTCAGGCGAGGTCCTTCTATACAATACTCATATATCTTCTCTATAACTAGCACAAGACTATTATTATTTATTTATTATATCCTTTGCGTTCCACCCCTCGCTGTGGCTGCGGCGTTTCATTAATTTTTAAGAATAGTTTATTACAACTTATCTTAATAAGAAGTAAATATTCTGAAAACACTTATAAGTGACTGTTTAATTAGGAACTTCACTTTAAGAAGAGCTTCTGCAGGATTACGTAATTTTGTTGGATTTTCACTAAATTTAAACCCCTTCCCCTCCCAAACGCAACGGCACTGAGATGCCAGAATGTTATAATGGCGGTCCAGAAACACGCCAAAACCTCCAAAATACAATAAAGCTAAACATAAGTTATAAAATGACGTGCTATTTGCGCTGCCAGGTCTCAGTCTAGTGTACTTGGATATCGCGATATTTTGAAGCTCAAAACGTGTTCTTACATTTAAACATGTGCACGCACTTGCAGTCATATTTCGAGAGCAATAATTCGCATGTGCGGCGGCACGTTCCGCTGCGATCGTACGCATTTCGGAACCAATTTCCAAAGTGAGATCGTCGTTCAGTACACGGATGGACGAATATAATTTCTACATCGACTTCTATGCCCACCTCTGTCGTTCTTGCACTCGATCCATTGCGATGTCTCAATGGATCCCTAGAAGCATCCTACATTACTTGAGTTGCTATTGTGTGTGGGTAGAGTGTACGCACCTCGTGCTGCTGGGCGGAGGGCGCAGGCGAGGCGGCGGGCGCGGGCGCGCCGGCCTGCGGCGGATGCTGCGGCCGGTAGTAGTCGGGGTAGGGCTGGGCGGGCGGTGGGGGAGTGCCAGCGGGAGGGGGCGCAGGGGGCGCGGGGTAGCGGCCGCCGTACGCGCCGCCCGAGCCCCCATAGCGGTACTCGCCGCTGCCGCCGTAACCCCTACACGTACACACACACACACTTATAATTAAAAATCACTCCACCATCTTATTGTTAGTAGATATGCATATACAGACTTAACAGGCTACGGTAGGAACCTGTACAGAAACCTAAGACTCGTGTCGCACAAGGCTTATACAATGTTGACATCGGAGCATGGGATATTCCTACTAAGGCTTGCCGAGATCTCGGTTTCTGTCACGGCTATTCTCTGCTAAAAATCCAGCTGAGATCTCGGTCTCGGTTCTCGAAAAAACAGTCAGTGTTTCTCGGCTGTGGCCGAGACTGCACGTTATATTATGGCCAGGGATCGGCACAAATTTCAATTTTAATAGTGTTTACGAGTACTGACTTTCGTCGCCCTACAAAGACTTAGACCAGCAGCTAAGAAATTGTTATCAGCGTCGACTACTAGCGTAGCAAGCGAACAGCTCTTCAGCAGAGCTTGGCAGTTTTACGACGAGACGGGACTCAATAAAGGGCGAAAAAATGTAGAAAAATTACTTATTACTAATTAATACTATTAAATTTCTTGAGTTGTAATATCATGTTCTTTAATTTTTAAAATTAAAACTTTTACTCCTAATTAAATAATAATATAACAATGTATTACAATGACGGTCTTGGCGGAGAATGAAAAACCAGTCTCGGTCGAATTCCTACACAAAATAGGCAAAAAAGCGATCACTGCCGATAGTAAAGATATTTCTATAAGATCAGCATTTAGTTTAGAAGATGCGGGGCGGGTATAGTAAGTTTTTTTTAGTTTTTTCCTTTCCTCTCATTTACAGGTGACGGGAGTGGAGCAATTCAGGTACCGAGCAATGGTTGACACCTTACTATCAGACTGTCAGCTGGATGAATTTGCCTGCCAGCCATCCAGTTCGGTTTTTAATAAAATAAACGGAAGCTTTACCTGTCGCCGTCGGGTCCGTACGGCGGGTAGACTGGCCGGTTGGTGGAGTAGGGGGAGCCGTACTCGGGTCCGTAGCCGTAGTTGCCTTGCTGGTACCCTGCACACATACAAGCACACACCCTCACACACGCGCACTCTTTAGCGCACGCGCAGCTGAGCGACGAGTCTAGCTCAGTAAGCTACGGTTCACTAAATATTAACGAATATAGCACGGGTCAGCAGTAATCAAACTTGCTTATGGCGCGTAATGACACTAAATATGCAAGTTTGATAATGTACTTATATAACTAGACCAGCCTATGGTTCCAGCCAACTACTGCAGAATATAAAACAGTCGCGGTCTATCGATCACACGCTTTTTATTGTAAAATTTTATAATTTTCTATACGAAGTCGGCGGTACAAGAAAAAAAGATTTGCTATACAAAGTTCATGTGGAAGAAAACATCTAAAGTTTCTATAGAGAGTGATAACTATTTACAACAAATAGGGTGTGATTGATAGACAAATAATTCTTTTATATTTTGCAGTCCAGCCCTTGGACAAGTCTAGTTATATTGGTCCAACAGCCGAAGATGATGTTTCTACGCCATAAGACAATGTTTAAATTTGACACCGGGTACGTTCACGGTGTCGTGACGTGTGGGTTTCTAGGCAATTTAGAGAAAAGGCTATTCTACAAAATTTCGAAAAGTGTTTTGAAATATTCCTCGTGTGATGATTATACACATCACAATCAAAATTTCTCAAAAAAAATCGTAAAATTATACAAAAATTCGATTTATATGTTAATAATGAAAATGTTTGCGCCAAAACACTGCACCACGTGACTATGACGTCATCAGTCTAAAAGCCGTTTTCGGTGAACAGTGATTTTGCACAAATATAAAAATTTTCTCTTCTTAAATTTAATATATTATTGAAAAAAATAAATAAAATAGGGTTATTTCTGGTGTCCTTACATGTAATATTAACATTTAAACAGATTCCGTTATAAAATTTACATATCAGGGAAGAACCTATTGTTTATACCAGTAACACAAGTACTTCGATAATTCGGACCGGCAGCATGCGGCTCTGAGAAATTTGAAGAAGTAATAAGGTTTTTCAGGCTCTCGGTTCCTCTTTGGTAAACTCAACATATATTATAAGTGTCAAGTTACTACGAGTTCCACATAGTTGGAACCAGATAAAACCTCAAACAAAATAAAGAAAAAAAAAGGAAAGGCCTGAACTTGAGGTTTTGAATAGTACTTGAGTATTAGAAGTATTAGAGCTGACGATTAACTAAATACATTACTAAACTAAAAACATTAAAGTTCGTTGACTACATCAAAGATTAACAATATATTCTAAAGGGCACATAGAAAGCAATACGCACAATACATCACTAAATACAAACAATAACGCTGACAAAAATTACAGTCTGACAGAAAATAACAAAAAACTTCTATCTACAAATACATTTTAACTAAAAACTAAAATGAAAATGGGAGGCCCCAGGTAGCACGTGTGTGCGTCTTTCCGGACTGAAAGAAAGCGTACACAACTCAAGCCAAACGAGCTCCCAATGGACCAAAAGGCCTCCCATTATGGTGCGGATGATCCAAAATGCATGCATCTGTACTATAAAAACTACCTACAGAACGTGCCTAAGCCAAAGTAAAACGATTACCTACCAATAATATAAACAAACTTTGTCCTAAACCAACTCAATACAAATTCAACTATTAATGGATAGTATACAGGAAATAGCGAAATAATAAAACCAAAAATAGTTCGCTGGAAACATCAACTTGTGAACCGGTTTGGGATGATGCAGGTGGGGAGGACGGCAGGATCGCACCCATCTAGTAGGCAGAGTTTGTTCACTTTACACAATACGAAATCTTCCAATTGAACTGGCCCCCAATCTGAAGACGTTCCAAATGAACTGGCGCCCAACCTAGGGATGTTCCAATTGAATTGGCACCCAACGTGGGACATATTTTTTATTATAATTTTATTGGGACGTGAATATTAAAGCAGAAGTATTCAGCAGACACATGGACCTTTAGAGTGAAAGAAGTAACCCCCGTGACTGCATGGATGACCCAAAGCCGAAGGGTTCTATGCTCTCATAATGGCATAACTATTACCCATGTCAGATATTACAGCGCAGACTTCAATCAATGGTTTCCTCTGACGCCTTTTCGCTTATGTTCTCATTAGAGTTAGGTTTGCAGGTCTGTGAGCATCTGAATTGTACGGATGGGGACGATGAGCGGCGGGAGGGATGGGGCCGGTGGTGGGTCAGTACCTGGCGGTCGGCGCGGGCCGGGCGGGAGCTCGTCGAACGGGTTTGAGGCGGCCAGGTTGTTGTCGCCTCCACCGCCGCCCCCTACGCAACCTACCAGTTAACTATCGAGCCTGACTGTACCGCGACTGGTAGGGAAACAAGCTACATACGACGGGAAGCCTCTCCCAAAGCTAATCGCAGACGGAGACACACAACCGAGCTGTCACTGTGGCTGTGTTTTCAAGACTTTTCACTGTACTCTAAAGCAAATATTGTAATAGCTGATTTATACGAGTGTGATTCAATGCGTCTACAGTTCAAACAGTTTACCAATATTTTTATGTGGAATAATTAAATGTAATTAACTAACTCCTAACCCGAATCGACTTACAATACAGATTGATATTTAAGGGAGTATTGTAAAAATTTAATCTCCAGTTGGTCCATTTATTATATAGTATGGTTCAGACTATTCCAATTGTAGATGCATTGAGCTGGTCTCTTTTATATTGGAGTAGTTATTAAGTTGTTTGTAGTAAAGCAACAGAGTAAATAAAGAGGCCATAGCGGCTTTGGACTAGGCGATGATTATCAAACTGATTGCTGCGGTATCACTGCTAGAGAGGAGAGCATAGTGCTTACTCACACTCGCCGTCAAGCCTATGCGTGCGAGTGGCGCAGTAGAGTAGGGGGGCCGTCTAGTCCTGGTTGTGGTGAGTTCAGTTACCCAAGCACACCTTTTAGATATTAAAATTCACAAGCATAGTGTGACAAAGGAAGTCATCAAAACAAAGCATTATCAAATACGTCATCGATGCACTTAGATTCCGTGATGCGCTCAAAACATCTCATAAATGTGACTACATGTACACATATTTTGACAGCAACCAGTCACGTATAGACAGCACGTTCGCACAATCTTCGACCGCATTCGTAGTTATTTTGAATGTGAATACGAGATCCGGAACATCGATCCTATCGTCTATAGCTTCTCTCCTGTTAAGACCCCGTCGGCTGGGAAACAAAGCCACAGTGACACTGCGCATTTGTCATAACTTCATAAGGTACGGTGACCTGTTTAAAGGTATTTGCGGAGCGGAGGAGGCGGTGATCAATGTGGACTACACACTCGTAGCACTATTTTTCTAAACAAGTACCACGTCAGTCGCTAGCGGGTGTGGAGATGCCTACGTCTAGTCGCTGTGCCGTCTGTCATGCTACTGCTGCATTACTCATTAACTCGTTAACTTCTTTCGAGGTTAGTTTATGTTTCACAATGCTGTTCATGAACTCTGCACTCACAATTGAAAGTGATGGAAAGTTCACGTCTGTACTAACGCCTGCACTCCTGTGCCCACAACAAAATGTTATTTAACGATCGCGGTAATTTAAAAAGTTTTAGACTACATTATTTTTGTGATAATACATGTAATTTAAGCACATTTCCCGAGCACAAATAGCTGTAACCGTAAATTATACTGATTTTTTCTTACAGTCCGCCAAAAGTGGAGGATTCATTTAATTGGTTCACTTTGCTATAATTCTCATAAGATGTTTAGGAGTGCGCAATCTTTTACACATTTTGTTTGAGTTGCGCAAAGTTGACCGATCTGTGCACATACTGTTCCTAAGGGTTTATTGGTTCTGTTTCTTTAACCGGTTCATGCATATTCCGGTCCGAATCAAAAAAGGTTTTCCAAATAAAATAACTTGTTTTAGAATCTGGTTTTTCATACCGTAACCTTCTAAAAGCCCTTTTAGAACCGGTTCAGAAGGTTTTTCTTAATCTTTTCGATCCTTGGATCTAAGACGAATGGGTGAGAATATCATCTTCACTTCCACTGTATCGTTTGCAGAGTTTATGACTGTTTAAGCACCATCATAGCTTATATCGTAATTTAGGAGACTAAATGAGGCGACGATAAATCCTTTATAAAATAATAAGTATTGTAGCAGAAATAAGCACGGCAGACAGGCCTAACCCTCTCGTATTTGTGGTTCGGTTGGTGACATACACACACACACAGCTGGTGATTAGAAGCGTTAGTGCACTGTCGACAACGTCCCGGCGTGTGTTAGTCGGAGGCTATGTACAGCGTCGCTGGCTCATCACAGCTTCTCTACACACATCCAGCTCTACCCCTCTCTCCATTCAAGACTAACTCCCAAATATCGCTTTGTGCTTGAATGTAAAGAGAGGACCTACGAGGAGACAAGTGACTGCTAAGATGTCAGTTATATTTAGATGAATATAATGGAACAGTACCAAGCTTACATTAAACTTTTATTCTCGTAAACAGTATCAAATAAGGAACTCAGTAGAATGGTGATTATTCGAATTAATTAGGGGTTGTTTGAAGTTGAAAATCCAGATAAACCCTCACAAGTAGTTAATAATATTATGAATTATATAGACATAGTTAATATAAGAACCAAGTAAAAACTGCTCGTTCAATAACTTTATTTTGTGTTTTTTTTTACACTGTTCACTGCGAGCACACATCTGTACTGTCGAGAGCCAGGACTGGAAACCAGTATGAAACTGCACTTTAAATCTGTTTAGACCTCTGCATTGCAGAACCGGTATGGGCGCGAATCGTTTTAAAAATAATAAAACGTAATCCTTAGGCACCAGTTCCTTAGGGTTCCTAATGGTTCAGGTTTTTTTAAACCGTTTCGCGCCGATACCGGTTCTGAAAAATGTTTCCGCATCAGTTCTAGGAACAGAAGAACCACTTTACGAAACAGTTCTTTTTGAACCTGCTTTTTCGAAAACGCCTCCTAAGAACCCTTTCTGAACTGGTGCTGAACCGGTTTTTCTGAACCTTATTTGGTTCGAGAGCGCTTTTTTAAATTTAATTTCGACTCATGAGTTTTCTTGATTGCTTATATTTGATTGTGGAACACGAGTTCAGATAAGTCAATATCTGGATAATCACTATTTTACTGTAACAGTATCGAAGTATCGACGGTAACAAGACTTCTTGACCAAGTCATCATAAATTTCTTGTGTGATGAATAGTGACAGACAATTTAGTATATGAGCAATTATGATAATGACAGTTGATAAATGTGACGATGTGTATAGAGAGTGTACCTTGCGGCTGGTTGGACTGAGGCGGGTACGCGCCGTACTGCGCGCCGTAGCCGTCCATGGGTGCACCCGGGGCGGCGCTGGTACTACTTGCAAACGACTCCGTAGAGTTGGATGTTCCTGTAACAATATCTCCGTCAGTACTCAAACAATACTAAATATAATGGATTAAAGAAAGTGTTTGTCTGTTTTGGTTCAATTGTCGTAAATTTATTTTATGTGAACCTTTCCTTTTCTTTATTAGAATGTTTAATTGCTTTAAAAATTAACTAAACCAAGCAGGTAAATGTACGTTTGAGAAATGTCTGTCTGTCTGTTATATTTGTTATTTTATGTATAACTTAAAAATATATCGTGATACAGATTTGAGAGTGACTCATTAATTCCCTGCGAGTCCAACGCACGCATCGGTGTCCCTACGTTGGAAAGTAAATTTCAAAATTGCTTTTCAGGGAATGCTTTTTAGAGAATATCATCATCATGGTAAGTTAACAGGAAACAGGGTTAAAATTGAGCATGAAAAACCAGCGCATGCTGTACAATACCATCCTGGACCGTACATGGATATATGGTACAAGGAGTGACTCAAACATTGAAATGCTACAACGATTTCAAAACAAGGTTTTGAGAATGGTTGCATCAGCACCACGGTTCACACGCAACTCCGGGATGCATAAATATCTTGAGGTCTCCACAGTAGAGGAAGTACAAAATTCTGCAAATCATACCACTCAAGGCTCAGCAGACACATAAACAAGCCTGCCATAGCTCTGACAGATACTAGATTATTAGGAGACTAAAACGCCGCACAAATATGGATCTACGCTGTAAATTACTGAAGAGGGGGAAAATCTATTGAAGACCCACCTCACCCGCCACACCTATATAATACATGCTATAGAGGTGCTTGCACGGTCACAAGATGGCCAAAACATTGAAAAAAAGAACTAGTAGTGGATAATGAAGTGACAAGTGTGGTGTGAGCTGTTGGCCTGGTTGTTCTTCTTCTTGGTGCTGGCCTCCACCTGCTTGATGGGATGCCGCAGAGATTGAAGTGGCACTTGTATGCCAGCAGGTTCTCGGTACTGCAGTTAGTAATGTACAATGAAGTGAGAAATGCAGTGTGGTACCTGGCGAGGGTGAGCTGTTGGCCTTGTTGTTCTTCTTCTTGGTGCTGGCCTCCACCTGGTTGATAATGGGTTGCGGGTCGATGCCGCCGCGGTCAAAGTGGCACTCGTACGCCAGCAGGTTCTTGGTGTAATGCTTCCGCAGTGTGTACGCCGCGGAGGACGAAGCCCCGATGCCGAGTAGACCCGCGATGTCCTTCCACGTCTTGTTCTTTGTCACCTGCAACAGAACCACAGCACTCGATACATCTGTTTAGGATTTGTTATAATTCAACTAGTCGGATGACCGCAACAACTCAATAAATTATAGCGACATTTTGTTGGACTAAGCTGAGTACCCACACTGAGTTTAGGTTTCAAAAAAGAAGAAAAAGAAAACAGAAAATAAACAGATTAGTTTCGATACTTGGCCCTCTCGTAAATATCACATTTAGGGCTGCACCTGTAAGTTTTGGCCAAGTTAAGTTCCCACGCGAGACCTTCAGCGGCACCTTCCAGTAGCCATCTACTGGAAAGCCTTTCTGGGGTACACTATCACTGCTTACGGCAGTCGGAATAGCCCTAAAGTGAACTGTTGGGAATGCTGGGAACATCACTACGAAAAAGGCGAATGAAAGAAATTAGCAGACGCACGAAAGTAGTAGATATTGTACACCAGGTGGCAAACCCCAAATCGCAGTGGGTTGGGTTGGGGCAAAGTAAGCCACAGGGATGAAGACCGTCGGAGTGCACTCTGCATACACCGACATATATCCAGCACTGAATAACGAAAATCTACTTATTCAATTATGACTGTTATTAATATTTGCTATTGTTGGATTCCGGTTAGTTTTGAGATAAAAGTGACAAAATATTTACCTCGACGAAGCCACCTCGGTCGCGCACCAGCAAGTAGAGCCTGTAGAGGTCGAGGGGCTGCTTGGAGATGGTTGGGCAGGCGGCGATGGGCGTGCGGCGCTCCTCCATGAAGGCGAGCAGCCGCTCCACCCAGCCGCGCCTCTCAGGAGACTCGTCCATCTCGTACAGCTTCCCCAGCGAGTCTGACTTCTGCAACCGGACACACACCTCCTCTGTTTTAGGCAAGTAACCTTTTTGTGTCGACAGAAGGCAGATGTATGTCGATCTCGTACGTATGCTCGTCACAGTGCTAATTCGCACAGGTTTCCTAGCGATATTTACCTTCAGCATTGTGTTCCATCATACGGAAATACGCAAATTACCTGATGCCTGATGGCTGTTTCAGCTGATGCCTTCAGACATCTGTACGACAACGGACATGCAATGAACTTAAAGTTAACAAATGCTGTGACTTAGTGAATAATGGATTCGAGACTGATGTTTTCGCCGTTGAAGTCATAGCAAGAGGATTACCAGCGAAGCCGCTGTACAATTTCTAAGAATCTAAGGCCTTGCAAGAACATCGCTAAGCACATATATTGAGAGAGTTTCGAAAGCGTCACTAAAAGAATCCTACAGGTAGGAGGTCGAAGGTGGAATTGGTAGTTCTCCACAACCTAGTCATCACAAGCTAGTCGATGAATGCTCGATACAAGCAGGAACTAGGGTGGCTAGAACTCGCTAGTTCCGACTTCAGTCGACCCTATCCTCTACTGCCATTGCACCCGGATACGTTTAATACGTAATGTGAGTTTAGCTCTTCCTAAAGAACGGCACACTCTGAAAGCACGGGATGGGATTGAAATAAGTAATAGCTGACATGTGCTCCACCAGGCAACGCATTCATGTTTCAGTAATTTTTTGCGAGAATTTGCACCTTGCAAGAGGAAGGTAATTTCACAGATGATTCAGGAAACATTCAACGCTGAATGGTATCAGTTCTTAATAATGTCAATCTACCCTGCTGAACACTTCTTCTTCAATCATCTTCAAATTAATATTGCAGACATTCAATGGACAACGCTGTCGCTGTGGATGTGTCGTCGTAGTTCCTGTACAAGCAAATTACACTAGCTAGACAAACATTTTTTTTTTTTTGTTTCGTATATCTGCCATCGGCCCATCAAGCCATAATCAGATGGTTTGTTTTAGTCTTGTCAAGCTAGACAAACATGCATTTGAACAAGTAGTCAATAAAAATAGAAAATCATAAAACATCAACTAAACACACAGTTCTTTCTACAAATGACTTATAATAAGATGTATGCATTGGAGGACTTTTGTATTGATTTTCATAGACAACCCTGAGACTCCGGTCCTAGTTGTCAGATAGCCAAGCCAATGTAGACCTGGGACACGAAGAGAAACACACGGATGTATCACAAAGAACATTTTGAAAGTTCCGGCTCTTCTCGCGGCGACTTTATCCGATTGTCCGACGTTTCAAACAGAGCGTCCTGTTTATGGTCACGGAGACGTCCGATAGCTACGAGCCTAACAAACATACTGACAGCTGTGGCTGCCTTCTAGAACGCAAATTATATTCGTGGGTGCGGGTAGGCGGAGAAGCGCCATCTGTGTTAGACGGAGAAGCGCCATCTGTGTTAGACGGAGAAGCGCCATCTGTGTTGGCTGCGTTCCGTAAATCAGCAGAGAGGCAGTATGAGCTAACGATATCTTCCACAGGTTCGCTACGCTCATCTCTTCTTATCGTCTGAAGTACTGGGTTCACAAAGTACAGACGAAACATTGTTTAATATTTCAAATCGGATCATATGCACATACGAGATGCAGGAAAAATTCTTTTCAATTCGAAAAATTTCCATGCCTGCTACACCAGCAGGCATGGAATTCCGCATTTGGGAATGTCAACTTTGTGTTCATACAACAGAGTTCATATTGAACGAGGACGATGACAAAATTGGCGCCCAACGTGGAGACAGTTATTGGCATAGGGCAGAGGTTACTAAAGTGTGTCCAGAAGATAGTGTATGAGTGTTCCTCGAGTTCCGCGGATCACCACATAAACAGGCATGAAGAAACCGATGTAGGAAATTATTAAAAAACATGGAAAACATCTACTGAATAAAAACTATATTTGCTCAACAACGCAGCATGGGAACAGACGAAGTTATCGTTTTGAAGAACATTCTCCAGTTAAAACTTAAAAAAAATCCAGATGTAACATGCATTCTCGAGGCTGCGTGCAAAAAAATGATGTCATAGCAAACAAACATCCATACTGTATAAATCTAAGAAATTGTCAAGCGTTCGTGTATTTACAATGATTTGTTAAAACGAAGAACTTAATATCGAAGAGACCGACACCTTAGTGAAATAGGAATGATATGACATCGCAATTTGGTGATTTTTATAAAATTATACATATATTTTTTCTGAATAAAACGTTCTGTTAAATGTCATCCACATGCAAGGTCCCTAATTTGCATGTATTCAGGCTAACTTCACCGTAGGAAGGGCCCCATAGCAAATGCAAAATTAGGCACTATTTAAATTAAATAAATTGGTTCTAATAGCGTTCAGTAAAAGTGAATCTTATTTAGTGTCGTGGCACATTGCGGCATTACTTCATGTAGCATCAGAAAAACATCGTGGCCAACCTACAGAACAGCTAAAATATAATGATTTTCCTTTCCATCTAATACGAGGAGTGTTCAATAATTTATCTACCTTGGCCAGAAAAAACCGTTATATTAATAGAAATATATTTTTTATTTTTGGTTCAAGTCCTCTTGTTATGAATAATTTGAATTCTTGAAAAAAAATCCTTCGGTCGTTCGTCAAACAGTGTGACCAAAAAGTCTTGAACTTTTTAGGATTGGGTGAAAACATATGCTTTCACTGCATGGACTACATTTTGGATTTAGGGTATTTATGATAGACCAGTGCTAAGTCATCCATCACTAATCATTGAAAAAAAGTTGCTGCGGACTCACCGATCTGGTCCCGGTTTCTTAGAGAACACTCGAGTTGAGCGTCTTTTCTTGAAATGATGCCAGAAACTGCGAGACACACCTTGCGCTGACTTTAGACTGCTCCAAATCGAGCAATTTTTTGGTAGACTCAGACATTGGTCCACTCAACCTCTGAATGTATTAATCGCAGTGAGCTGCAATTACGTACGAATTACGTGAAGACACAATACCTGCACGCATGCACATGTCCTCGACATGTCGAGCGGTGCCGCAGTCTAATGTAGTCTGCGGCGGCGCACGTCACTATGAGGTAGATATATTATTGAACATCCCTGGTAGGCCACAACATTTCTCAGGTAGAGTCTAATTTAACATATATTCGTCCGGAACCTTACTTACTAGAAGAAATTGAACGTGCACATAGCCGCCTCACCTTAGCCGACCGCTACGAGTACAAAGTGTAGTAGTGTTAATAGATGCTGGAGTAAGTAAGACTACACATGCATAGCGAGCGGACATAAACGTGATATGAACCTTGGATCTGTAGGACTCCTGCGGTACGTGACTGTTAAACACCTGCAAAGTATAACACGTACCCTTCACTCATCTCATTATGCACAACAAACAAAGAACTCACACTTGCATGTAGCACCGTCTCATGTGTAGTGTACAGACTGACAAGTGTAGCGTACAGACAGATATACACGGTGTTAAGCTATCGGTTAGCCGACTTTGAACTGACCTATGGGACGACTCTGTATCTGACGCTGAACACTTTTTTATAAAAAAAAATTGTTGAGGTAATTTTTTTATATTTTCATACATTTTGAGAGTAGGTTATTTAAAAATTGTATTGAAAAAAACACATTTTTTTGCTCAATTTCAAAAGTCGTACAAGTTGTTCAGTTTCACATACAGAATCACCCCCTTTCGGGTAGGAGTACCAATTTACTTAACACCGTGTATAAGAAAAAATTTTAAAGTACGTATAATTTATACGTAACAAATGTTACAAAAAAGTGGGTTTAACGCTGCTAGAATGCTCTAGCGAGACACACGAACTTCATCAGGCGACTGCTGCGATGTTCGTGTGTCTCGCTCACTCCCACCATCAAGAGATAGGTGGAAGGGCGAGAGCGATAGCAACCTCGTAGTGGGGCTGTCACATAACAGCATGGCTTGTCTCCTTAGAGTGATACAGTGACAGAGGGCTATGGCTGGTCGCATTCATGGCACATACTTGCAAGTAACATTGATAATTGCTATCATTGTGTCCGTCTCATTTGCTTCGTGATAGTTAGGAAGGAGTTTTGTATATACAGCTAACATCGGACAAAACCTGCGATGCGATCATACTGTCCGAGAAAAATTAATGTACCGTCCGAGCGCAAACATTAATTTTTTTGCCTACGAATTTTATTTTTTTTTCTTAACTCCTTTTTCTTGCCGACTCATCTGTCTCGGTTGAGACATTCAATGTCGGTTTTTGACATTTTATTTTTCAGGGCTTGAAGGGGTGAGCATCCACTGACGCATCCCCATTGTCTTTCAGACTGCCTCATAGCAGGAGCATGTCTTCGAATAACCTAAAGAAATAAATGAAGAGATTGCTCCAAATAAATCAGTAAAGTTTAAATAGAAGAACTTAGAACTTGGCTCTTTCGTACCTTTTTCAAAAGTGATTGTGAAGTTGTTAATGGTTGCTCGTTCAGCAGTGAGTTACAGTTTGAGGTGTATAAGGACTCACCGGACTGGAAGGTGGGCGCGGCCAGGCGGAGGGCGGGGCGTCGTAGTCTTCGTGGGGAGGCGCGGGCGAGGCGCCGGCGCCGCCGTAATCCTTGCGGGGCTTCGGCGTCGTACAGCTCGAGTCATCGCCTGACGCTGCAACGCATCCACACATCATCATCAGCTCATCTCATAAGTCACGTCACACGTCATTGTTTTGACATAGAATATGATATCTGAATCTGATGGGGGCTTCACCGCGTAGGTGTAAGCCTATAACAACTCGACGAATCACGCTGCCTTGTCAGAAAGTTCTGTGTTTTGTCCGGCTACACTGAACTGGACGAGAAACACGAACAAATTTACATTGTCATTTCTAGACGTCCTTTATTGAGTCCGGTGGTACTGACCCGGGTGCGTGATCACCTAATACTGAAGTGAAGGATTTCCTCAAGGCCTTCATCACCAGGTCACGCTGACACTCTTGACTATCTGTAGCAATGAGGCAAAACTATGGCGATTGCTACAAGAAAGAAACACTACAGTGGATAAAGTGACACAGAGAATCTCGCGAGACTGATGCTGCGGATGAGCTCGCTAAGAGGGGATCCAGCAACACGCCTGTAGTACCTGAACCCCTGGTACCACTACCACACTACTAGTTGAAAAGTTTTGATCCATCAACGTATGTATAAATTACACATAGGCAGATGAGCAACAGGCCCTGACTGCAGACAGGCTAGGAAGGCACTGACCAGACCGGAGCTGCATCTCATGAAGGGGCTGCTCCGTGTTCACAGAGCCAAATTAAGACTTATCGTGGGTTTAATCACTGGTCTTGTATGTGATTGGAGTTACAGAAATCAAGCCCTCTGTGCCGAGCTTGCTCGCAGGCGAATGAGACTGCCACTGCGACAAGGTGGCAGACATAACAACACCGATTGCTCTGCTTACCCCGATTGTCGGGATTCAGCATGAGTGATATGTATCACTAAAAGATGATCCTGTGGATTGAAAACGTAGAACATTCCGCATACTTATCTTTAACTTTTCAAAGGTTTGCATGAACCCTACAGTTCAGATGACCCGGGTGATAGAGCCATAACAGACTCCAGCTGAGAACAGTGGTGGGCTTTCTGGGGCCACTGCCCACTTAAGAAACAAGTCCGCTAGCCTGCTTGGAAGTGGAGGGAACACCAGTTCATATAGTGAAAGATTGCAGGCATCTGTAGAGATTTCGTTCGGGGATTTCAGCTCCAAATGGGTCGACACGCAGACTTGGACGGATCTCGCAGGAACAGCTCGGCTGTCGTCTATGTGTCTAGCCAGGTTACCGAGTGCAAGGGTGAGTTACTGAGCACAAATGCGCCACTTGTCGTCAAAGTGGGTTACAAGCTTCGCCAGCAGCCGTCGACAATAACAACAAGGGCCACGTATACTCAGTGTCACTCAGTGGTTTTATTTGACTGTTGACTTACCCCTCTCCTGTGTCTCTACATCCGCCTCCAAGTGAAGCACTGCTTGGCATCACACATACTAGTTGTTTGAGGTTAGTCACCCGGTGTGTGTACTGTTGGTGGATGAGTGGAAGGTGAGGTGACAGGTGGCATTACCTGCCGAAGCATTACTGAGTGTGCTCTGCTGGCTGCCTTCGTCGAGAGGCGCACCGTCGGGTCCAGTGGTGACGAGCGAGGTAACCGAGGGCGGGGCGGGTCCGTTGTCCGTGTGCGGCGCGTCTGGTGCCGTGGGTGGGGGCATAGCGCCCGCGGGCGCTCCGGGGGGCACGCCGCCGGGAGGTGCTCCCGGGCCGCCCTCGGGACCTCCATGTTGTCCAGGCGGTCCCATATGTTTGTGGCCTAAATGCTGCAATACCAAACAATACACAATTAACTAATGTGGTCTTCGTATGCAGCCATTTTATTCGTCCCACTGGCACGCACACTGATTTTGGACGTGGTTTTGGATGAGCTTGCAAGCTTGAAGTGCTGGAAGGGTTCCGAGACTGATCGACACAAGGTACACATTAGGTGGTGGTCATATGCACTGCCACGTATATACATTGCTGGCGAAAACAAAGCTTTGAGCATAACCAAATGTTGTGTCCCCAGACTTGTGTTGTTGTGGTTGCGTGCGGTCCTGAACCCGTTGCAGTGATGGATTAAAATTTGGATCCCAACTCCCGCTGGGGGTTCCTTATTTGGTGGACGGGGATGGCTCGGATCGGCCGGGGGAAGGCTGCAGTCTGTGATGCGGATATTATTTTCATCAGCTTAAATGATCACTTTAGGCTGGAGGGACTTATGGAAACAAAAGAATGCAATTATAGACATCTCATTTCTTCTCTTCTCATTTTGACTTTTCTTGGAGCTATGAAGACTTGACATTTAGACTTCTCTGGGAGCTATTCAAACTTGGCATTTAGACTTCTCAGGCAGCTATGAAGACTTCTCAATTAGACTTTGCTAGGAGCTATGTAGCTTGGCATTTAGACTTCTCTGGGAGCTATGAAGACTTGACATTTAGCCTTCTCTGGGAGCTATGAAGACTAGGAAAGATAATATGATCGGAGACATACCTGCTTGAGGTAGTGCTGGTGATGCGGTGGAGGAGGAGGCGGCGGATGCCTGTAGGGCGGGTAGCCGGCCGGCGGGTACGGATGGTGGTTCCTGGGCGGTGCGTGCTGCGCGTGGTGCGGGTAGGGCGGGTAGGGCGCGGGCGGGTACGCGCCCACCGGCGGGGGCGGCTTGTAGCCGTGGTGCGGGGGGTACTGCGCGGCCATGCCGGGCGGCGGCACGGCGGGGGGCGGCGCCGCGCCGCGCGACGTGGGCCCGCTGCCGTCCGACTGCGAGGACGACGGCCGCGGCGGCATCGGAACGCTCTGCTGACCTGCAACAGCGGCACAGCCACTCTTAGCGATGTGTCTACACGTTAACAATACAAGGGGCTCATCGTCTAGTGGGGTGGGATCAGCTGTTAGACTACACTCGCGAGCCGTGGCGAGGTTTTCTGAAACCATACATGGTGTTCGCTATGTCTCGGCGTACATGTGGGATCGGCAGGTATTGGGGTATGGGTCGCATGACTAGATGCTATACGCGTTCCGGTATCAGTCTACCCGCATGGTCCTTCGCATATTTCGGTCCTTATACTTATATCTACCGAGACTTTGGCGTGAATAGGAGGACGCACTGAAAAAAATTCAAAACTACTTATGGCCAGGTTACTTGAATACGAGTTCGAGGTTTACATTATCCTTATTGATGCTGAGAAGCATACGCGACTCATTACTTCTCAGTGCACATCTTCGATAAAAGAATAAATAGCATTTAAAGGGGGCCGGGATAGCCTGACGCCGTAGCCCCGCCTCTTTCCTAAAAAAACAATACAGACACTATGTACCTAGACAATGTTGCTACTTTCTCTTAGTAACCCATGAAAAAAATCTACTTGCTGAATATTTCTGTTTAAATACTTATATCTTACATGGTCTTGCAATGCAAGACCATTAGCCATTTGTGCAGTGGAACTATTAAAAGATATGGGCTATACAAAGATTTCAGGATATTATTTAAAGCCACATTCACGCTATTGCCTTTGATCACTCGCCTTTCAACATCGCCTTTACGTACTTTCCGTCCATCGTGAACACACTTTCTTCTCAGGTACAAAATTATTCACTTGTTTCAGCTTTTCGTCTCCGATTCTTACAGGATTCTTTCAGGCTAGACAAACTGGTGTTCATGCATAAATTGAACATCCATGGCGACATTAAACAGTTTTGCTGCACACCTAGTGACATGGTGAACCAAGTGTCTGACAAAGTGTCTGCTATCAGTGCGTCTACCGTGCTAACATCACATGAGCGAGTGAAGAGACATCGCCACGATTTCAACCAATCAGACTGGCCGTCTCGAGTGCGTTAACGCTTATGATTGGTTGAAACCTCTTCACTCACTCGAGTGATCTTAAGCCGATACAAGCACTGAGCGCCTGTATCAGGCTTTCCACTCGATACATGTCTAACATTGCCCATATAGTGGCATAAAACATCCCTAACATCCCTATCTTAGGCTTTCTCTAAGTCACAGATGCACAAAAGACATTATTATTATTTTTCTAATACTTTCTCGGTTACACATCTTCGAGAGAAGATCTGGTCCAAAATTATTTCCCATTTATAACCAGCTTGCGCATCCCAAATGTTCTCTTTCGTCGCCAATCTTTCTATCAGTACTTTTGCATACATTTTGCTGATCGAGCTGATGAGGCTTATGCCCCTGTAGTTTTTACATTCTTGCTGCCATCCGTTTCCTTTAAACAATACAACGATAATCTCCTTGCACCAGTCCTTTGGTACCTGACATAATCCTAAAGACATTGCACGAAGTGACTACTCCAGGTCCGCCGTATCTACAAATTTCAACGTTAACATTATCACATCCCGCTGTCTTAATAAGTTTCATCGCCTTCAACACTTCTTTTACACTTATTTCATCCTCTTCTGCATAATATACATACATACATATCACTCACGCTGAATCCCGACAATCGGGGTAAGCAGAGCAATCAGTGCTGTGCTGCAGGAACTCCGGTAAATTACAGCACAACACCGAACACCACATTTCGCAAGTTATTCGACAAGATATCAAGCAGCGTGTAAGGCACGAAGACCCACCTACTGCATGAATGTGTAGAAATACCGTGCCAAGGTGAGAGATGGCGAGCCTGTCGCCCTTTAGCACGGCATCTTGTCCTTATCCCTTAGTCGCCTTTTACGATATGCATGGGAAGAGTTGCAGTGGGGTCATTCATACCGGCTTTCATAAGTACCGGCTTTAAAATAATCGGTTTTTAATTAATTGTATTTCTTTTAAATAAATAAATGTATAATATTATTTTTAGATTGGAGAGAGAAGAGAGGAAGAGACATCTTTAAAGCGTAAATACACTAGGAAGAGACATCTTTCCAGCTTAAATACGCTGTGAAGAGCAATCTTTCCACGCAAATACACTGGGAATAGACATCTTTCCAGCGTAAATACACTGGGATGAGCCATCTTTCCTGCATTCTAGAATAGTTGTTGTATTTCCGTAAGAACAAAAAAAAAGTAGGGATCCCGTGTGCCTGTAATCCACAATGATGTCAGTATCCATAGTCGCCATAGCCTCAATGTGTATCACAACCACATTAGCATAATTAAAATTATCTGCAGCAGTGTGAATAGGAAATCGATATTATGCGGCTAGTTTCACTCCACTACTTCAGAATTCAGACATGGCTCATTCATTATCCTGTAGGCTGTGTTCCCGGTGACATTTCCTATAGGCTGCCATTATGACCACCGAACTCCAACTACAATGTCGAGAATCTGGATGACAAACTAATTATGCTATTCAATAATTTGCCTTAAATATTGAAACTTTTGCTATTTCCATTAATATTTTTATGATTTATTCTTCATGTGCAACGCAAATTGTATTCGACTTTTGTCGTTTCTCGACTTTTTAAGTCGATTCGGTGCTCGTTCACATTTATCAGCCCCTAGATACCGTTCAAATTTACCTATCGATATTATTTATTGCCATTTGTATTGTAAGGGGCATGCACCTCTCTCCACTACCACGGGATGTAACATGATGTACAGTGCTATCGTCTGTAAGTTTTACAACGAAAAAAAATCGACATCTCTTTATGTCATTTTTACATCGACCTTGGAGTAAAAGGGACGTCGGAATTATGTCTTTCCAGTGTAAATACACTGGAAAGAAACATCTTTCCAGCGTTAATACACTGGGAAGAGATATCTTTCCAGCGTAAATACACTGGAAAGAGACGTCCTTCTAGCTTAAATAAACTGGGAAGACCATCTTTACAACGTATATACACTGGAAAGAGACATAACATAATACACGAGCGTACATAAGACTTCTTAACAAACAAAAAATTAACAAAAACAGAACCACTAGCGTACACGGTGTCGTCATACCACCTCACCGGTGGTTCATTTTTCAGTTCAGGCGAAGTGGTCTTTGCCTGGACTGCCTTACTGATTGATTTTGTTAGTCCAAACACTACAAGTACTTTACTGCAAAGAAGTGGTCGAAGTTGTACTGCAATGCCTTCTTCAACATCACATCACTCCAGCCAGTGTTCCGCTCACACATATTATTTTATTATCTTAATGACATGAAACTAAAATAAATTAAGTTGAAATGCGGTACCTAATTGAAAAGAATAATATTATATATAGAGTGAAGAATAAATGTGTCACAGAAGAATGTGGATTGAAAGAAGACATAGCGACCAGGATACAGGAATATGCTTAGATGGTTTGGATACATGGAGAGAATGGATGATGTGATGACAGAATATATGAAGCGAATGCGGAAGGAAGAGTCGAACGGGGCCGCCCTAGGCGAACGTACCATGACCAAATTATATTTACGGAAGGGGCAAGTTCACAGCTCCCATAATCGATCGACGTGCATGGATGAAGGATGTATGACGGTGGATGAAGCAAAGATGTATGTCAGGAACTTGTCACGTGGAGGCTTCACGGGAAGAGGCGAGATGGTTAATACACAAACCTTAGTGGTATGTTATGCATCAATAATAATAGTAATAATAAATCAATTATATTGTGTGGTGACTTTAACGTTCAATTTCCTTTAATTCAAGACGAGAAAC
>WYDE02000009.1:72981-88239 GCA_009867175.2 Adela reaumurella | reverse complement strand
AAAGAGAATCGAAAAAGAATATGAAAAAAGTGATCATGTCATAGACTCTATGACTGAAGAATTCATTATTCAAGCAGTCGACATTTCTGACAGTGGTTCTGACACGGACGAGGATAGATTGGACGACGATGACGAAGATGACGCAGAAAACATGGAGTGCTCATCATCGAATGAAGACTCGGACGAACATCCTTCTACAAGTCGTATAAATGACGACATCGAAGGTGTTACGCCATTTTTATAGGAAAAATTAAGGTTAGCATTATGTAATCTATTTTTTCTTCTCATTAAGTAATCAAATTAGGTAGATAACTGTTTTCAATAGTTTGATTATGTGCCTTTTAACAATTTAGAGTCATAGTAGTACAGTAGTTAATCTATAGTGCTTTCGAAAAAAAATGGTACCTACAGTTAAATCATCACACTTTCACACCCCGGTAGCTTATGTGTGAGTCTCGTTATAGAGTAAACAATTTCACATTATTCGTACTACTTTATATTACATAACAGGCGCGGCGCGCGCTGAGGTGGGCGGGGCATGCCGTCTTTCAAAATTTTGCAGTTGAGTGTACATGCACTGGTGCGATTTGCCGATGGTGGGAGGCGGCCAAGTTAGACGCCGTCCATTGTACCACCGCACTGAATGAAGGTCGGTCTAAGCGGCTATGAAACATAGATTGTGTTTTCCGTCCAGTTCAGTGTAGCCGGCTGGAATTGAGGGAAGTGCTTCCATGGCACCACCTACATAACTCAACAAGGTGTTTAGGCTGACATCACTGATACCAGAAGAACTGGTGCATTAGGTGATGTAGCCTTCCATGTCAGTTTCCATAAAAAAAATACTTTCCATTTGTGTTGTTCAGGTAGTTTGTTCCATATTTCCACTGCTCTATTTGACAGGTAGTGCCTCCTCGGATTTGTGGAACGGACAATGACATTCAGTTTGAAGCTATGGCCTCTGTGATGACTATTTGTATTTCTAGTGAAGAGGTTCTCCAGTAATATTTTTGCATCATTACGTTCAAAGTTACGAAAAGTGGATATACAACATCTCTGCACTAACCCGACGATATAATGGTAATTGATATAATCGCAGGGACACCACCCGGAAGGTGGCTCGCACGCCAAGTTCACCAACTACTCCTTCGACAAGGAAGAGTTCCTGCGGCTAGTGAGAGAGGCGGCCGACCACGTGCGGCAACACAAACTGTTCCGGGAGTTCATCACACAGGCAGACAGCGAGGATAAGCAACGAGACGAACTGTAACACTATCTGCATTGCACTAGCAATCACATTTGTATTACTTTGTCTCAATAAAGATGGTGATCATCCTTAATAGAACTCTATACACATATCGAATTTATTGACATGCATTATACTGTAAATATAAATAATATATTGAACAGAAATAAAAAAGAATAGTAAGTTAAAATTGGATGGACAACGATCTCTATTGAGACTGATCATAAACCATTAGTGCGGTTCGAAGCTGCGAGGTGTTTTGTGATCTCGCAGTGTCCCAGAATATGAAGTACTTACAGCTCAAAGAAATGAAAATACAATGACCCGTAATGTACGAGTAATGGAAAGTGTGGACAATGAATACAATAAAAAAAAAAATAGGCCTATAAAACGGAAAGAATTTCACAGAATAGAGATTTTTATTAGCTTGAAATCTAATTGAAAATTAATATTTTCAAAACTGAGTTTTGAGAATATTAATATGGATAGGTAGAGAGAGAGGCTTCCAGGGTGGGATTGGCGGTTCTCCACGTACTGTACTGCAGACTAGCTGACGAGGACTTGCAGCGAGCCGAAACGTAACCCATGCAGGAGAATTATGCAACTGCTCGCCGGTCCCGACCTCGATTGACATCCTGCTTTAATGCCAATGGGCTCGGACATGATCGGTGAAGGCATTGTGTGCTGAGTTCAACACCTTCCTTTTATAGGCACTGCCAAATATTTGATATTTCGATGCAAAGTACTACTTGAGAGAGGATATTAATCCTGCCGTCTCGAACTGGCTTGCGTTTTCCTTAGAGGAGGCAACACAGATGACTTTGATATGAAAAATTTTCAAATTAACTTTGATGAGTTATACTGACTCCGTTAAAATGTGTTGGGAATACGGATTTACGCACAATTGAGTATGAAGTCAGAGAGCCGGACCCGAAGTGCAGAATCGTGGCTCTGAAGGTCAACTTAGTGAAACCTGGAGTCGCTAAGCTGCCCATAGACAGGACTAAACCTTTCTTAATTTTGAGAGCAGCTAAGAATTGGCAATGACAAAGAAAACTACTCTTATAGGGAGTCCTATAAACAAAATTGAATCAATGTGCAGATGCGAAATTTCTACTCCGTTATTATATGTATTTATAGATTAGTATCAAAACAACACTTATAAAGGCATATCAAGATTAATTATTTTAGTAAAAGAAGTTCTTTGAATTATTTTAGTACAATTGAGTGCTGTGAATACCTATGTATGTTTTTGAACGTACAGAAGGCTGCAATCATTTCTCACACATTTTTTTCATCTAATTTTTGAGTATTTCTAACTTTCAGAGAACGAGTGTCTTTTGTATGGTAATTAATGTATTTGTGCGTAGAGATGAAAATAAGAAGTTACATTCGTCTCTTCGAGCCCTTGGATCAAACTGTAATCAAGGTTTAAAATAGTTAGAAATGAAAGCTGCCGTCTGTACGTAGATGTATGTAGGTATGACTTGTTGATTAAATGCATACTTAGTATCATTGTATGTTTGTATTATTGTTAATTGCTATTGCACTTCACTCGCTTGTTGCACAGGGTCAATGTTTTGGGTTGTTATAGGCTTTTTAGGTAGTATGGTAAAGGGTAGCTCAAATTATTTAGTCATTGTATTTAATAATGTACTGTTTTAATTCTACTTTAATTAGTATTAATCAAAATTTTATATTACATTTTTTCATTTGATTTTCCTTCCTTGCTTACTGAATCTTAATCAGAAAAATACGGAAAAACAAATAAAGAAAACGTCCGAACCGGGGCTCTGATTGAGATTCAGTAAGCGACTTGCATGCTAAGCAAGGAAAATGAAATAAAAAAAATTTAATTGGAAATCTCAGAAGTAGTTTCTAGTGTCGTCTATGTTAAGTATGATCTTAACGGCGACAACATACGGTTGATAATCAATCGATTTGACTACTTCGAACGCTGAGTGATCGTTAAGAAGATCCAGATGAATACGGCAACAAATTGAAGAGAACACGTCACGGTCCGGGTAGCGAAGTTGGTATGGCAGTGGCAGCTAAGGCCAAAGGTCCTGGGTTCAAACCCCGGTTCGGACGTTTTCTTTATTTGTTTTTCCGTATTTTCCTGATTAAGATTCAGTAAGCGGCAAGTCGCTAAGCAAGAAAAATCAAATAAAGAAAAATCATTTTAAATGAAATATGTTTTTAAAATTTATTTTTTCTAGTTGAGTCTAGGTTAACCCGATTTTACTCCCGTCACTCTATTTCTAAACATGTGCGAAATTCTGGAGCATATCTTAGTGTTTCAATAGGCTTTTATACCTATTATTTACTAATTGTATGTTATTTCGACTCTTGACTCAGCACACAATGATCATGTGGCCCTCGGACCAGAAATGTTGCCCATGCCTGGATTAAGCAGTGAATGAGTGTAATGTTGGTGACAGCGCGGAGCGGTGGAGGCGTCGGCGCCTGCACCCTCACACAACTACTGAGACACCTAATATCGATAAGTTGACTTGCCCGACCCATGCCGCATCGGCATGCGTGACAGGCCGGGTGCAGTGTGTTTCCATCAGTTTAATATACGGATTGCGGAGCGAGGCCGATGCACGTAGTTTGGTTCATAGTGCGCTCTCACTCGCACACAGCAACTTAGCCGCATAGACTGAGCACGCTGCGGCTACATGTTCGGACGGACAGACCGACGGACGTCGCAGGCGGACGCGATGCCGACGGACGGCCGACGGGCACGCTCGTCGGAGTAGGTGGGTTCGCGCCAGCGCGCTGGCGATGTAGCTTTCTGTTCACTTATATAACAACATACATGTATACGTACACAGTAAATAATATACGGTCTGAATAGCGCGCTATGTGGTGCCACCTAGCCTAGCCTAGCGTAGACTGCGCCACCGCCGAAACACGACAGGCTACGAACGAACGAATATTATATATGTATATATATACCTACATACATACGTACACAAGAATTCAGTTCGTTCGCAACTACCTAACAGTAGAATTAAGAATTTGTTTTCAAATAAGGTTCGAATTTTTTTTTATAATTTCTGTGCTTAATGTAATTAACAAATGCAAGCTAACCCAAAATGTATTCTAAGAATGACAATAAAAGCTAGCAGGTTATGATACCTAATTTAAACAAATGTCTTAATTAGAAACAAAAAAAAATGTCTGAATTAGAAAATGATTTCTTTCCTATATAAATACTTGTATAATTATCTAATTAAATGTAAATATTTTTTTTTTATATTCGCTTATATGCATGGATACATATAATAAATAATACAAGCAGTTGAGCATTATTTGTCAACACAGCAGGCGTAGCGCGTTCAGTCAGCGAAGTATTCTTCAGTGCCGACCGACTACTCGATCGACTCGATTTGAGCGAGCGAGCGTGTCTGTCGACTCGACTCCGCGCCGCACAGCGCAGATACTAACAGGAAAATTTCCCAACTCAACCTTCCATGACGCTTCGCCGGCGCGCCGCGCTTCGCCGGCGCGCCGCCCCGCGCCACCGCCAACACCGCGCCACCCGCCACCACACCGCCTTCGCCCTACCGCACCCACTAGGACATATCTTTGTACCGACGTCGTCGTCATGCCGTCGCGGCGTCGTCGCGCTGATGAGTCTATGGTACAGTAGATTAGTGCAGAAATAAAATGGCTCTAATATGCTTAATTCCTCAGTATTCAAAAATATTAAATTAAAAATGTTATAATTAATATTTTCCAGCAACAACAGCACTACAATGGGAAACTGAAAATTTTGATGACCACCATACAAAGTTATTCAAGATTACAGTACATATATACATAGTAGCAGCTATGGCATATATGTCGGGTTCTTGGCGCGAATGACGAGAGGGTACGCCACTAGGATGAGATTTTCTACCTCCCGCACATTTTTATTTTTCATAGTTAGTTTTGTATGAGGTTAGAAAGATGAGGAGAAAATGCATCCAGTGCCCTGTCTCGGGCAAAACGTGTCAATTATGTACATAGACATTTTTGGAAAATTTGTCTAACCTTGCCGCTTTCTTTATATGTGTTTTTGCCCGTCCGTAATAAACGTAGGACAGGCCATATAGAATGATGCATATAGGGCGTAAATGTGCGTCAGACAGACCATCCGTCCATATCCGAGTACTTCATATGGTTCGGCTCACCCAAATTTTGCACGCTGCCTCCCTGTGTGACCCTAAGCACCGCTAGATGGCAGCAAATTCGATCCATTTGGGCGTTTGGCCACCTGGCATTTTCTACTCGATACGAGAAAATTGTAATATCTGTAAAACCACCGGACCAATTTTAAAGTTTTTGGTACCGTTGGAAAGATATTAAATCACTCCACTACTTTTCTATTATGCCCAGGCTTGCCATAATTTCAAAATCACAAACCGAGACTATTACATGGGTTTGGGTTTTCGTCAATTTGCCTAAATTTTTGTGATATATTTGATTATGCGATCCAAAACCACCAGGAGCCGTACCTTTAAACAGGGCCGTATCAAGGAATCTGAAATTCACTTTCGAACTCGGGAGATAAGACAGAGCCATGGAACCACATCATTGGGCGAGCGAAGCGAGCCTGAAAATTTTCATGAAATATTCGGGAGAAGTAATCTAAAATCATCAGTGGCGTCTTTCGAAGGAAGGAAACCATTGTAAAGTATTGACAAAATTTGGGCGAGCGAAACGTACTGGCGCAGTAAGTTTGCTAAGCTCGTGGCTAGCGGACGTCTCCGTGACCATGAAAAGGACGCTCTGTTCGAAACGTCGGACAAACCGATAATGTCGCCGCGAGAAGAGCCGGAAGTTTTCAAAATGTTGTTCAACGACCGCGGTCATTATAAAAGTATAATCGACATTATCTGTATGCCTAACATCAGAAAACTTATTCTACATAGTGACATTCTGTGCTTCAATAAAAAATATTATTTTTTTTTTGCAAATTCGAAAAAGTTGATGAGCATGATGCTGAGCAGATTGACTATCTCTATCATTTCATTAACTCTACAGGATTTCCAATGAAATAACAATTACGACTTTTGTATTGTTTTTTCCATTCTTGCCGCATGCTGCAGACGACCTATGCCGCAGCCGCGGCGTCTTTAATACTTTTTTTTTTATAATATTTGTTAAATAAATACATAATGTCCTACGTTAAAAGAGCTTATTCTCTATTGAGTATATTTTGTTATCATGTATCACACACAATATTAACATATTAGGGTTTATTTTTTTTATTTAAAGTTTATTCTATTATACGCCATTTTGCTATGGAACTCTTAGTCCAAATACATCCGCATTTTTTTCCGAGCGCAGCGCAGGGATGTCAGATCAGTACTTTGACTCCTGCCCCCCTCTCCTGACTGAAAATAATTTTTGGCTTATTTTCCCCAGGTTTACATGCATAAAAATTACAACACGATCGCCAAGCTTTACGCCGATTTGTCACAAAGTTTCACAATAGCAAACGGACTAAAATACCTAACCTAAAACTAGTGGACGTTGAAAATTTTACAGCGTAGATTCTTGCCAGTTTTTCTTCTAGGAAGTTCGAAATTAGTGAATGGCGAGCTATTGAATTACATAACTATAGAATTCACCTACAACATTTAAGTCGGTTGATAAGCTGAACTGTTTTCCCACTTCCATATTTTTTTTCTGATGATGTGTATATATATGTATAACTGTGTATCTGTAGGAGAAGATATACATGCTTTTCTTTCTTTCTTTCAACCGTTTAAGAGGAGTATGTAGTAAGGACAGGCGAACAGAAAATCTTTGTCCGTCTTGTCTAAACTTATAAAGTTCTATGTCCCTAGTAAGTGGCGTCGTTTCCGCCCAGCCAATAACAAAACTGAAATTAGTAATATTTTATAAAGTGCAGATATTTTATTTCTCTAAAACGGATTTTTATTTATTTTATAAAATAATAATACTGAACTACCTAAATATACAAATTTTATACAATTAGTCCATACATACATAATCCATACGTTCGCACGCACGTAGATATTATAGGTAAGTATTATCGGGTTTTTTATTTATTCATCGTTGTCTTATAAATAATCGAATTCATTTATCGTAAAAGCCGAAATGAATTTCCATGGATAAAAATTACTACGGGATCCTGAGAGGTTACCTTCGGGGCTCGAGAGGCGCCGCCACCTCTCAGTAGGTATACAGATAGAATAGAGAGCGATTTCAGAATATACAGTTGTAGACACATACAGCTATAAGCGCACAATCAAGCTATATATTATACGGCTGTAGAGGTAGAGGGTACAGTGACGGCAAAGCAGTGTTCACTAACACAGGCGCAGCCATGTACGTGTACACTCACACAGGGGAGTTACGGTCGGTGAGCGCTGTTCACCGCACTCTGTGAGCGCAAACAACCATCTATAAGGCCACGCTATAGGTAATCTACGGACGGGTCGTGGCGCAATGCGACTGAATTGTTTATGGTTCTTTGTTCTTTTTTTTTGGATTTTGAAACACGTTCCTTTTCAGAATAAGTTTTGAATCATTTTGTTACGTTAATATTTTAATCATAAAGATCCGTCTTGCTGGATGACATACACGCACCATCACGCTAAATTATACAGCATCGTTACATTATTTATACAGTGGTTTATCAGCGTAGTTGGCTCAGTGGTTGCGATATTCAGTATTTGATTACCGAAGTTAAGCAATGCCGAGCGTGATCAGGACTTGGATGGGTTATCGCTTGACCGTTGACGCTGGTCGTGGTTCGGATTCCACGTTAAACTGTAGGTCCCGTCCCTCTGCTTACATAGTGGTAGGGTTAAACCCGCCCGGGTTGGTACCACCGCACTGAATGAAGGTCGGTCGAAGCGGCTATGAAACATAGTTCGTGTTTTCCGTCCAGTTCAGTGTAGCCGGCTGTAATTGAGGGAAGCGCTGATATGGCCCCTACCTACATACTTCACCAAGCTGTTTAGGCTGACATCACTGGTACCAGAAAACTGGTGCAGTAGGTGATGTAGCCATCTGTGTAAGTTTCAATAAAAAAAATAATCTACTATCGATGAGTAGGTAAGAAAACGACCGATGAGTAAGCAAAGCAATCGCTGCTGTGCTTCGATATTCACATCAATCGACTACCAATTCAGCTATGTATTTGGACAAGATACAAAACCAATCAGAAGAACAGGCACAGGCAGACTATGCCATATTGCTGAGAGGAACGTGCTGAATTGAAAGGTGGCTGGCCTGTCGCTCTTTAGCACAACTGTACATGTTTAGCTCGACTCTCGACATTTTGTCCTTATCCATTTTTTATGGATATGGGAGATACTCGGCGTCGTCAGCGTGGATGTTGTACCATCGATAACCAAAAGTATTCGATTTCGAACGGGGGCTGTGAACGCAGTGCCAGCGTGACGAGTATTTTTTACGCTTCTCTTGATAGATCCTAAGTCAGAAACTAGAGGAAACATCTCGGAAGGAAGTGAATCCAAAGTTTAGCAGCATAAACGAAATACTGGAGCGCGTAGTCCGCACTTCAGGCAACTCTGCAGTAAAGGGATTCATTCCCTGTCTGCTATGTGTGGACCTAAGGTGAAACAGTTAGGTCGTAATTGCTTTGATTAGCTCCTCAGCCAGACCAAGAGATAATAAATCATTGATATGCAGAAGGAAGGAACAGGGTTGGCGATACATCACGCAGGCTCCATTTACAATTTTTTACGAAATAGGTACATTGAATTTGTGGACATGGAAGCCAAAGCACGTGAGGTGTAGACTATTCTTCTTCTTCTGGTGTTTGCTGTCGTACGAAAGTGTGAACAATAACATGCCAAAAAAATTATCTATATTATTGGGCGAGTGAAGCGACCCCTTAAAATTTCAAAGAAATATCTTGAAGATCAAAATTATCAGGGGCAGTGCTTATAAAAGGCAATAAACTAATTATTGTAATCAGTAAGGCGTGAATGTGGCGGCAGTAGTGGCGGCATCAGAACGAGGTCCAGTTTTTGCTCAATATCAACGGATTTTGAGTGTTTTGTGGGTAAAATTTTTGTGGTGGATTATTTCATGATTTTTACTTATAAACACATGCTTTTTAGATAGATTTCTTAGAATCTACCTATTCAGGAGTTCAGTATGTGACTACATCAGTATAATTCTAGTATATCTGCACTCAGTATAGCAAATAAATACCGAACATATAGAAATTTGTGTAGAGGGCGCAATTCTGAACCGATTTTAAATAAAATTAATTCAAAAATACTTTAGGATAATATCTCGGTTAAGTTCGTATATGACCTAAATCGGCTCGTTACTTTAAATATGGCTGACAATCAAATAAAAATAAGTTATTTCACAACGGATATCAGCAACAGCAAGCTATTAGTCCAATAAACCCCACAGCCGCAATGAAATCTACCTTTCTGACTGGCTGCTGCCTTCGGTGATTTTTTTTTTAATTTCATCAAACATGAAATAGACATAGGCACAGATAGTGGTCCTAAAATAGTGGTTCGATTTTTTAACAAATCACGCGCACGTACGCATGTAAAATTTGGCATTCTTAAAGTTTATATCGAGTAATAGTGAAGAAAGCTAAAATCTATGTATAATATGTATTAGAAAAAAAATAAAAGCCCGCTAAGTGATTGGCCGGATATCACATTTCATGCAGTGACGGCTCGACTGCGCTCCGCTGTTTCGTCGACTGCGTGATTAAAAAGCTTTGGCCGAATTTCAACCTATATTCAGAAACAGGTCAACCTTAATACTTCACAAGTAATTCATGTGATCATGCTGGTGTATTTATGTAGGTACATTTTAGCAAGCAATATGAAAGTAAATACCTATTGTAAATTTTATATCATAATGAATTAAGTGAGTACGTTCGAAATAATTAATAAATTATTCTCTTCGCATGCAGCCACTACCTACACTATTAAATTTTATATTATTGCCATATTGAAAGTAGCGTGAAAGCCTATATTATATGAAGAAAGCAAACATAATGGAATATTTAACTTATTACGGCATGTTTACTGTTTGTACTGAGGATGCATATTCTATGCACATTATGATGCTTCTTCGAGAACCAACTGGTTGAAAAACTGTTTACTTATTAGTGGCAGCAGGTCAGAGCGGGAGCTCCGCTCCATAGATCTCACGAGATTGCTGTCTTGATGAAGGCAGATGGATTTGCAGCCAGATGTTTCACCCGGCTAATCTTACGATTATCACAAATACATTCAACAAAATCATTTATATAGATTTGCGAGCTTTTGTATTTTCTGGCCGTACGTTCCAACCAATGAACGTCTCTTCTTTCCTTCCGAGTCTCTTCTTTATGGACACAGTAATAATTAGGGGCGTTCGCGTGTGCTTGCTAACTTTAGCTTTCTGACATGGTAGCGCCGCGCCGGTCCTTCCTTACCCTCGCCGCGCCGCCATGTCGGTCACTTGGCGCGCCGATCAAATGGCGGGGGGTAATTTTTAGGAGGAAAAATTAAGCGTTCTGTCTGCTCGACAGTAATTTGTGCTTAGAGCATGGCTTAGAAAATCTGGTATACAGTACATGGGATTGATATTGTGACAGAATTACTGAAGCCACAAAGTTCGTTACAAAGTTCAAAAAAAAATTGTAATCGTTTACCAGACTTAGTAAGAGAGATCAAGAGACTTTTCTGACTACGCTCTCTTCTTGCTGGAACAGGTGGCTCCTGTGTAGGCTTGCTTCAGCTTGTGTTCCATTGAATCACGTCGATTTCTAGCCTGGATCCACGCTTCGTATGCTGCATTTTCGCAGATACAGAGGTGGTACATTCGGTACTGAACCATGGCTTTTGCCCCCAAGAGCTTTGGAATGGGCATGGTATGTACATTTTATAGCTCCCTGTAAAGCTTCTCATACGGCATCACCAAAGCAGGACGGACCTGTTAAACTAGCAAAGCTGCCTCAAATGTAAGTGCGCAAAGTGTTCACGCATTTTATCCCTATCTGTATCAGCCATGACTTACTCCAAGGGTTTGCCTCGCAGAAGGCGTACGTGGCACTGCCGTTTTCGCCAGGTAGATGTAGATGAATGTATGTGAATGAATGTATGTAGATGAATTAATGTATGTAGATGAATGTATATAGATGAATGTAGATGAACCAAGAGGAGCGGTTACTTGGACTACCAGTGATATTGGTCGTCAACAGAAGGTCCAACAAATACGGCGCACCCCCTGCTCTGTCGGAAAATCTAGTATATTCGGTAACCAACTGAGACAGGTTATGCGCAAGGGCGCATGTACAGCCCTGTCCGCAAAGTCGGTCTTATCGGAGCCCAGTCACGCAGCATGGTACTCGTTGAAATCCCACAGGAAGACGAGTACCGAGGCAGGATATCTTTATTGAGCATGATCTGCTGCTCGGTAAAAGGTATTCCAGAATACTTTTCTTTTCCCCACCTCTTTGATGCGATCTGTATACGCATGCATATAGAGTCCTTCCCCATATTACTGTGGTCCCGCAGTACGTAGGAGTCAGAGTAATCTTTTTTTATGGCTACCTGGTGGCTTCAAGCATGGTGCTGTGAAAGCACCATGCTTTGATCTGTTCTTCCTTTTTTTCACTCTCTTGGTCTCACTCGCACACAGCACATCAATCTGCCTCGCATTCAACATCTCGTACACTTCCTCTTCCTTATCTTCCATACCTCCACAAACATTAAATGTGGCAAACCGGCTTTCCGTTGCCTACTTTTCGCCCCCTCGTGAAACGCGACGTGACGAGTGGCGAGCAGCGTCGCAGTCATTTATGGTTGTAAAATCCGCTTTCGTCCAACGAGAATATATTTGATTTACAAAATGAACATGAAAATCTTAAACTACCTAGCAAATGTATACAATCGGACTAAATATGTATAAATTATAAAATCAAAGAAAGAAGACAGTTATGTAATAAAATTAGGTGTCCTGTTTCACCCAGTGGTTAATTCTGGGGATTCCGTAAGTTTTCAGCGCTCTCTTTTCTCTTTCTGACACGGCTCTCAGAGAGAGAACAAGAGCGCTCTTACCGCTGAAAACATACGTACGGATTCCCCAGAATTTAGGCCCAGGACTAACGCCTCTTATTGAATTCGTAGACCTTGTACTTGGCGAACTTGAACTCTCACTTGGTTGTCTTCTGATGACGAACTCTGTGTGTATCTCTACGATGGGACCGATTCCGAGGTTCAATTGCTAATTGCGTCGTCGCTGTCGTCCGATCACAGTTCCTTGAATGTACTCGATGACAGAATCTGGTACTGGTAGTGGTGCTGCTTGAAGTGGAACGGATTCGATGGTGGAAAGTAAGTAAACACATCCGTGTCGCTTTAATCCCTTTTAACAGGCCAGCAGCAGTAGTGTTGGCCGTGCGCGCAACGACATAACATCCATCACATCACTGCAGCCAAATGATACCGACCTCTTTACCATACTACATTTAGACAAGCAAAATTTTTTTTTTTTTATGGAGACGGAAACGGATGGCTACATCACCTAATGCACCAGTTATTCTGGTACCAGTGATATTAGCCTAAACACCTTGGTGAGTTATGGTAGGTGGTGCCATGTCAGCACTTCCCTCAATTCTAGCCAGCTACACTGAACTGGACGGAAAACACGAACTGTGCTTCATAGCCGCTTCGACCGACCTTTATTCAGTGCGGTGGTACCAACCCGGGCAGGTTTTACCCTACCACCATGTAAGGAGAAGGAAGGTGCCTACAGTTTAATGTGGAATCCGAACCACAACCAGCGTCAACGGACAAGTAACTTAACTTCGGTAATCGAACACAGAATACCGCAACCACTGAGCTAACACGCTGATAAATTATCTTAACGCGCTCTTAATTACTAGTATAAATAAATAACCGTATACGGAGGAGGCAAGTTCGCAGCATCAGTAACCGGAGTGGATGTATGAAGCACATAAGAATATAGAGTATGACATTGCAGGAAGCAAAGGATGTCTGGCAGGAACGTGTCAAATGGCGCGGCAGCACAGCATTCGACTGCCGGCGCCCGACATCGTTAGTCCATCCAAGCCGTTATGGCCTAAATCGTTATATTGAGTGGTAACACTAAGCTTGTTTTGGCGTTAAAAACTTTAAAAAAACATGTAGGCAAATATTTGGCGGCATTGAGCTCAGAATCAAAGGATTGAACTAGCCCTGCACTGATGATGACGGATGTTGGCAGCGCGTTTCTAGTGAGTCAGGGAGATCTGATGCTTCCGGTAAATGACAGTTCAGCGGGGCCCGCTTCATTTCAATAATTAACCTCAACAATGTCAATTATCAAATATCTCTGCACCAGGACTGCATCTAGTGCACCGGATTCAGTTTCCACAATAAGTCTTATTGTTACAAACGCCTCCCACCAGGTACGAAAGTTACACCTCAGTTTTCTCACGAGCTATTAGAGAAATGGAGTGACCAAATTCAAGATTTCTGTTCAAACTATTTAGACGACATATAATTTGCACTGCTGGGGACGTGGAGAATATATGCGACACCTGGAAATTGTGCTAAATAAGCTGAAGGGTGCTGGTTCACTTGCCAATGACAGAAGTCTTATTACTGAAGTCATATGGGAAGAATTTGTCCTATTGCTTCACCCTAATAACAATAAGAATCCATTTATTCAGATGATATTCAGCCTTTGTGTGTTACTTGGGTTGAGACTTGAGACGACTTCAGAGGATTCGCAATTGCGGGCACTATAACGTTTTCACATATATTATTTTTTTCTAAATTGTTAGTGTACTGTGGCTTGCCCTTGCACAAAGTCCATGGTTCGCCACTGTTTATAACCAGTGATCGGAGTAGGTATATTAATTTTTACTACTTGCATCATGTCGTCATCATAATTCCATATTATGATGACGACATGATGAATCCATAAATGATCAATCAGCATCTGTTTGAACTGATCGTGTCTTTGCTCGACTCAAAACAATTCAACTTCATGTCTCAATTCAAATACTCTGAAAATATCTTTTCCCCTGGACAACCACTAGCGCACTTCCGTGCACTCGTGCTCACTGCCAAGCTTTTCGCAAATTGCTGCAAGAATTATTGAGTTCGTGGCATTAATCTATTAAGTTAACAATCTTTACAGCAATTTTCAGCGTAGTGTATAAACTGGCTGACATTTTTTACAGGCAAGTGCCTCTCGATGAATTCCACAGTGTGTCTATTTTTCTTCTAGAGCTACTTCTTGTACTTCGCGTCGCGTAGTCTGTAAACGACATTCGTCAAACTTTATACCTCTGACACCATAATTTCGCCACTCATTTTTACCAATCCACAATGAACAGAGCACTGTGACACATGTACAAATTCCTTTGCATTGCATGAAATGAACGAACAGACATATTCAATGCTAAGCACTTTAACAGCTCCCAAGCTCCCCCATGCGCCGCGCCGCAGGCTGTGTCCGCTTTGCTAGGAATGTCAACCATACCTTATATATAAATTGTAAGGTGCCTATATTTTTTTTAATGTTTAACTAGCAGTCGCGCTGTCATCCGCCCTAGTAGACACATATGAAGCTTATGCCCGAGGAAACGTCATGCTCATCGCCTGTCGATGAGACGGGGATAATTTGATATCGCGTGCCTCGCGATGGATTCCATAGTGTGTCTATTTTGCTTCTAGAGCTACTTCTTGTATACGCGTAACAAGTCCTGTAAACGAGCACAAAGGGACTAGTTGTGACAAGCGGCCGTGCGACTTCGGCGAGAGTTTTGTCAAATTGTATGCAACGTAACGGGTTATATCAAGCAGAGCGAGCGGAGGTCGCGCGGTCCCGCGAGTAGTGTGAACGACACCCAAAACTGTAAACTTCGTAAATGTCCACAATATTATGTCCTACGGGTTGATGTTCTGGGGGAGCTGTGCTAGTAGAGGTATAATATTTAGGTTTTAGAACCGGTAATTAGGTCTGCACGATTCCCTAGGTGTCATGCCCAT
>WYDE02000008.1:87316-98065 GCA_009867175.2 Adela reaumurella | reverse complement strand
CGGCATCAAGAATATGTCGGCATTACATGTTCTTGATGCCGAAAAAATAAGGAACACGACCAGCGTAATCATTTTCATAACAAAATCACTTCCTTTTTCTTCACTGTCTTCTAGACCACAATGGCTACGTGATGTGATGACGAGTCGATTTGCTTTTCGGTCTTCATTAAGATTGAAGACCGAAACCGGTCATGTACGTGAATTGGTCATTCTTATAATCATACCCTCGCTACTATCTTTGAACACCTAACCCGCAACCTAAAAAATTCTTACTCACTCACACATACATACATTTATCATCAGCAGTACCTCACAATCCAGAGCCTGGATCCGCACATGTTCACACCCTCCTCGTGGGAACGCGGGCAACCCTCGTGCCGAAAAGCAAAAGCGCTCATGCACACACATAAACACGTAGCTGGATAAAATGCATTTCCGCTGCGCAGCCATAATGCATTAAGATTAATCGATGGAGGGGGATGCTCTCAGCAGTCTTTGGGGGAGGGAATCTCACAATGTTCAATCTCAACCAAGACTCAGATGTGAAGTATGGTTTCATATGGTGGTTTATTGGCAATACATATAATCCATGCAAACATCTGTGCATTCGGATGTATCTAATCAAGATGATGGGCTCTTCTTACTCGTATAGTCCTGACGTCTGAAAGCGTTACACCGGAAATACAGACAAATTATACCTCTCTTTCTGTCATATTGACGCCGACCATAGAGGAAGAGGGACTACGGAATTTTGTATTTTTTTTTATTGAGAGCGCGGCATATTATGGCGCCGAGCCACCCAAAAGGAGACTAACGATGCCCATGTACATTGGGTTTTAGCGGGGGTTGCGAATGCCATGCCGGCCAGACAGGTGCCTATTCACGCCTCTCTTAAAGGACTCGAGACTATACATGGAGGGAAATATGTGGGCAGGGAGAGCGTTCCAGAGTTTACCGGTTCTGTAGCTGAAAGATCTGCAGGACCGATTCGTACGCATCCGCGGTAGGTCCGTCGTGTAGGGATGCAATCCCTGCCCAGTATTATTGTCATTCATTTCATTATGCATACAGTAAAAATTTTACTCGAATTGTTTAGTCGTGAGTTCACGCGTTATGATGATGGCATGGCTGGCATACAGTTTCAGCAGACAACCCTATCTATCTACCTATCTAGAGCGTGTGAGTGCTAACAACTATCTGAGTTTTAAGAGGCATGGAAGGGAGATAGCTGGACCCAATTAAATACAATTTTGACCGAACTGCGCACATGAATCATTGCATTCTGTGTTGGGCAAACTTCGTATGAATCATTCATTACATTAGTAAAGAATGCACCGTAAAAAGACAATTACTTGTTGTGAAATTAGCTTTCGGGAAATACTAATTCTAAGGAAACACTAATGAAAAAGTTACTCTTACTCACTACATCTATTAATTATTACAGTAATGACTGACCTTCGCTCGAGGCAATTGAAGGCGCCACTTCTTCAATTGCATGGCAAGGGGAATAAAATGTAATATTTTGAATGATTTTTTTTATTTAAATTAATATCCCCGAAAATGAGACCCTGCCCGTTAAATTTCTAGATCCAAAATCCCCTACTCCGTGAAATTCTTCAAAATCATTGCAGTCCTTTCTGAGAAACCAATTAAGTACAAAAAATATACATATCATTACATATCATAACAAAGTTTTTATTTATAGGTACTGAAATAATAAAATTGAATATCATACATACAAAGCATAGATATACTTTTAGTGGTTTTGCAAAAAACAGTTTATTTTCTTCAAATTGCTACCTACAGTACAGACAGAGTGATCTTGAGACTGCATTATGTACCGCATGGACGCAAGACTGGTTAATATCACTCAACGTCAATCAATGCACATCCTTCAAGAAAACCCTAGGAAAACTGTAAAAAGACACAATATTTGGATGTCACTAATATGACAATCACGCATTGCTGTATAAATATAATTAATAAATATTTCTCCCATGTAATCCGTGAGCTTTTCCTAAAGCTTTATAATACTTAAGTACATACATATATGCGTTCGACCTCTGGACCTCAATATATAATATTATGCATTATATATTGACCTGCTGGAATGAGTACTTACAACGTAGAGCTACAAAAATGCCAACTGCACTGAAAAATTATAGCTGCGAAACCTGGCTTGGACTGACAGCTGACAGGCAATAACGAAGGATCCGCTTATTACAATGCTCCCAGGCTGCAAGACATGTTCATCTTTGTACTACAAGCATGAGAGGCACTCGAAAAAGCTGTATAGCAATCTCCAAGGAGAAAGAACCCTCGCCGACACTGTCTTATCAACAGAGTAGTAGGTTATTGGAACAGTCGACCCAGCAAAGTTGTAAATGCTGTGGTCTGTCTTTGAGGTTACGTCTCTGGTCTCCGTAAATACTTTCAATAACCAACTGGATACAGGTGATATATATGCGGCATCAACTAAAAGCTGTTAGTCTGAATAATATAACACTTAATACACTTTATCAACGTCGTTGGCTCAGTGTTGCGATATTCAGTATTCGATTACCGAAGTTAAGTCATGCTGGGCGCGATCAGGACTTGGATGGGTGACCGCTTGACCGTAGACGCTGGTCGTGGTTCGGATTCCACGTTAAACTATAGGTACCTTCCCTCTCCCCTTATAGTGGTAGGGTTAAACCCGCATAGGTTGGTACCACCGCACTGAATGAAGGTCGGTCGAAGCGGCTATGACACATTTTCGTCTGGTTTTCCGTCCAGTTCAGTGTAGCTGGCTGGAATTGAGGGAAGCGCTGATACGGCACCTACCTACATAAGTCACCAAGGTGTTTAGACTGAAATCACTGGTAACAGAAAACTGGTTCATAAGGTGATGTAGCCAACCGTGTCAATTTCAATAAAAACACTACCTAAAGTACAATGCAATGCGATTAAAATAAGAATAGGACGGGACTAAACTAGCGCCTTGTTGTGTCCATGAACTGTCAGACTAGCTTCACGACAGTCATACTTGAGTAAGGTATGGAAAACAAATATACAAAATCAAACATTTAAGAAAAACAGAAATAGAATAATAAGTTTTAACTAAATAAATAACTAACAATAATTCTAGAGCTTAAAACTTGTTTATTCTAAGTGTGGAAGTGTCTAAACTTCAGTATTTTAAAGAGAACTCATTGTATTAGCTAAGAGTTATTTGTAAAAGTAAAAAAAAAAATCATATTCATTTGTGTCTTGGTCATCAAGAACAACAAAAGTAGAAAGAAGTAAAAGAGCTGGAATTGTAATTTGATGCGAAAGTATGAAATTGAAAATATGTATACCTAATGCTTCCCGTGTAAACACTTGAGGACGTGCAAACCGTACTTTTCCGCGCGGATTCGAGTGAAGTTAGTCAACGGCCAATCCTATTTTTATAGTAATCGCATAGTAAAATTTATATTTGTGTTGTTTTTTCTAAGCCACAATTATGGGCCGCATATATCGTGCTGGCCGGGCTTTGCTTTTCACACGTCACTTCAAGAACTCAAGATATGTAGCTTGGATGGAAATAGAAGCGCTTGTTAAAATCACTCAGCAGTTGTGAATGTTTACAGTAGAGTAGAGGCATAATGTTGTGTGTGTTTGTTATTAGGATCTCCCCGGACGGCGTGGACATTGTGCTGGACTGTCTGTGCGGCGAGGAGTGCAACCGCGGCTACTCCCTCCTCAAGCCACTGGGACGGTACATCCTCTACGGTAACTATGTCCACTCTATTTCTCTTTCACAGTGTAAGTCAAGCGCTGTGTTTAGTTGGGCACAATAAGGAATAAAACATAGGTAATAATAAGAAACGAAAACTGGAATCAACCCTTTGTCATAATAACAATAAGAGGCTTGGGTCCAGTAATGAGGCGGATAAAATAACACTGCAAAAGAACTAGGGGGTGACTAAGGAGGATGATTAAAGAGTAACAAGTGGAGAAATATATATTGTTTAGCGCTAAATACAATTAAACACTAAGTACAATGTTGTAATACAATCTAAGTATATTTCTGTGACAGCAATTTTACTTCAGATAGTTTGCAGCCACAGTGCCACATGCGCGATAAGCGTTCCCCGATTTTTTTTTAGTATCGCTAGGAAAAGCTGTGTGCAAAATTTTCGTTGAGATTGGGACCACTGCACGGACAAAACTATTACAGCTATAACCGAACTTAAATGCGGCTGTGAAGATGGCTGTGAAATGCATCGCATGTATTCATTCGAGGCCAGTTATAGCGGGTGTGAAAGAAAGTAGAATGCGGAGGAGGGACTGTATATACACTACTACTGCTATTAGGTACTATTACAACAACTAACAAACAACAAACGACGGTATATAGTACCGTTGTTTGTACCCATCAAATATTACTAATATTGATATTATTAAGAGACTGCACTTTCAATTTTGGTCCATACAAAAAGCGAAACCTATTCCCAACCCCATTTTTAAAGATATCCAGACAATTTTTTTTGGCCACACCATCCTCTAACCAGCAGCTAATTCTCTTATGTTTTTAAATTCCATCAAAGTTTTTTATTTATACTGAAATATTAAAACTGAATATGCGAGATTTAAAAAAAAAAGTATCCGAGACAAAAATGCTTAAAAATCGGTTCTTAATAGTAAAAACTAACTTGTAAAAACATAGAAGATTAGCTACTAGGTTCTAAAAATCAAGAAAAAAAAAATCAAAATTGGATGTGTTTTGATCATTGACATACATATATCACTGGTTTTGATGTAGAAAATAGGTTTCTACTGAGAGCAGGTCTGCGACCATTTCTATTTTATTTTGTAGTTAAAAAAAATGAGTCTCTGCTGCAATTGTCCAGAGGCGAGTCTATCCTATGGAGACAGAGCATGCGACGGCAAATACCTACACTCGGCGTTTTCATTTTAAAATATACCCTCTTAATATGAATGGGTCAAACAAAACATCAGCATGTGAGGTTCATGCTTAAATGTTAATACTTAAGTGGCCTCTTCCCTCTTTGCTCTGACTCGATGAAACGGTTCTGCATCAAATTGATTGTCCTCATTTGTCAAGCTAGGTGCTAGACAAAAATAAAAATGAACAATGTAACTTTACTCTGTTGCACGAATACCTACTTTACAATCAAAGAGACGAATTCAGCCTGGCCTTGACTGCAACAGTCATCATTATTGGTAGGTACTAGGTACACTTAGTAGTGCGTTGGTAATTTGCACTAACCTAGGATTCGTGTCTTGTTCCTAGGACGAGGGAAGTAATGATAATTTGTTTGTTTTCAGGATCATCCAACATCGTCACCGGTGAGACGAAGAGCTTCTTCAGTGCTGCACGCGCTGTGAGTAACGGATCTTATATTTCGTACACTCGCACTTTGTTTGACTCTGCTCCTTTAACTAATACATCTCTAAGGAGCTGAAAAAGCGCTAACGTTTCATAATTATCGCCTGCTTTGATTCAGGTCTGCATTCTGTAGATCTTATAGGCACTTAGCTGATTTCAGGTCATTTTAGCAGGTAGCTTGGAAAGAAGTGCTCTGTGTCAGACCCTGTCCACCGCTTTAGCGATGGCGTTGCTGGTGGTTCTTTAAGCGATTTACATAAAAAATGGGTAACATACCCTAGACTATAAGGTTACTCGCAGTAGGTTTCCTTCTGAAACCATATAGTGACCATCAATTGTATGTGTATCAGGCAGGAACTGTGTGTTTACTTAAGCATCACTAATAAGGAGGTTATAGCTATAGGAAAGTAGTTTTTTAGGGTGTGATCAGTGAACCTTCTTGAGGATTTGATGCACAAATACTGATTCCAAGCCGTCACCACACTGCCAGTGGAGTAAGACAGATGGAACAGGTGTGTGAGGACACGGACCAACACCTACTTACGTATGAATAAGAAGTTCTATTGATCATTGTTTCAGTGGTGGCAAGTGGACAAGGTGTCTCCGATCAAGCTGTTTGATGAGAACAAGTCTCTAGCCGGATTCAACCTGCGCCACCTTCTGTTCCAACATGGAGGCGCGGAGTTTGTGCGTGGCGCTGTCACTCGTGTCTTCCAGCTATGGGCGCAGGGCAAGGTCCAGCCGCTGGTGGACTCAACATGGGCGCTAGAGGACGTGAGTATTGCACAAGATCATGGCTCGGGCGCAGGGCAGGATCCAGCCGCTGGTGGACTCTAACTGGGCACTAGACGACGTGAGTATTGCACAAGAACAGGTCTCTAGCCGGCTTCCACCCGCGCCACCTGCTGTTCCAACACCGAGGTAATGGTTTGTGCGTGGCGCCGTCTCTCGTATCGAAGGGCGCAGGGCAAGGTCCAGCCGCTGGTGTACTCAAACTGGGCGCTAGAGGACTTGAGTATTGCTCAAGAACAGGTATCTAGTCAGGTTGAACCTGCGCCACCTACTGTTCAACACAAAGTTGCGGAAATTGTGCGGGGCGCCTTTACTTGTGTCTTCCAGCTATGGGCGCAGGGCTGGGTCCAGCCGCTGGTAGACTCTACCTGGGCGCTAGAGAACGTTAAGTATTGCACAAAACAAACAACGGCAACAACAACAAACAATCCGTGCTGTTTGAAACCCTCTTAATTTTCCGTAATTATTTTGACCGCACGACACGTGAGCTAACATTTTAAACACATTAAAAAACACTAAACATATCTGTCCAGGTTGCAGAGGCGATGCAGAAGATGCACGACCGCAAGAACATTGGCAAGTTGGTCCTGGATCCGTCCCTGGAGCCCAAGCCGAAGCCTGCCACACCCGCCAAGGGCAAGGCCGGCAAGGACAAGAAGCAGAGCTCGGAGGAGAAGAAGGACAAGGAGGAGAAAGGCGACGAGAAGGAGAAGGAGAAGAAGGTGGAGAACGGGGAGAAGGAAGAGCCCGTCACCAACGGAAACAGCGAAGAAGGTAAGACTGGAAGATGGATGGACTTGTAGTAAATCCAGTAATTATGTATTCCTTTGCAGCCATTTTATTCGCCCCACTGCTGGGTATAGGCCTCTCATTAATATGATACGAGGGGACTTTAGTGACCAACTAGCTTGGAAGTGGGTTTCCTCGCGATGTTTTCCTTCACCGAGTGTCAGCTGCCATGTAGCATAAATTGTGCTCCCAGTGGAAATCCAATCCTTACCTCCCGCTTGAGAGGCGTGCTCTCGCTCGCTTGGCTAATCTGACACTCTGAAATATCTATTATATCTTAATTGTAATTACCTGATTGTGTTATCGAAGTCCACGGGGTCAGAGAATCCGGGGCAATCCATTACTTCCGCATTTGTGACATATTGAATTCATGTGATTTGTATTAAGTCATGAAATGTGTCGTTTCAGAGTCGAAAGAGAAGGAATCGAGCTGAATGGCTGGAAGGGAGCCAGGATTAGAAGAAACCACCGCCAATGAAACTAAACGATTTAGAAGTGACCTGCATTATTCCTTGCGAGTTCAATCTTATTTTCCTTTCGTTGTCCTCCGTTCGTAGTCGACGCTTATCAATATCACCCGTGCAGAGTGAGCTTTACCTCTTCACTTATTCAAGCATTCGTTGATGTGTCTTTATTCAATAAATAAATTTGACTATATTATCCGCTCGAATAGAGGGAAAATTATATTTAGCATTGAAATTATAATACGGTATCTATTAAATGGATAATGCGAATGATTGTGTAGTTATCGGAATCCTTCTATTTTATTCTCGAACAGCGAAAATCAAACAATGAATTTTGTATTTTATTCGATAAATTCTTTCAGTTTAGCCTGTTTTTAAACGTCCGAAAGACTTATCTTTTATAGTTTAATGTTAAGACTTTTATTTTTTAAGATGATATATTTTTTGAAGCTGCAGTTATTTTAAATGTATATTAAAGATCTGAGGTGCGGAGACGCTTAATCTTTATGTATGTTAAGCTTTAATATTTTATGATTAGAGTTTTATGATTTGTCGGTAGCGGATGTGAGATGCACTGTCCGCCGATGAGTCTGCGCGAGGAGAGCGGGACGCGCTCTCTAGTTGTTCTCGGTCGCACTGGACCCGTGTCAATCCGTATCGTAGTTTGCCTTTCGAAGGTTACTCATCTTGGTTGTTCCATTTTGACGTCACAAAGAATTTAATCAAATGTCCACTAGCTATATAACTATCCAACAGTGAATAATATGGGTGTCAATATCGCAAAGTCAACTCGACCGTCGACGGAAGCACCCATATAATGTACGTGTGATATTTTTGTAGTTTTCTAGATAATTTTTACTGCAATTTTTTGTGCTATCTTTTTATGTGTTAATTTACAAGCAGATACGCTGTTAGCCGATGAATATTTTTATATCGAAGGTTTTAATATTATTTACTAGTTAGGAAACGAATTGTCAACTCAGTAGTATCGCCGACGAGTATATCTGTATCATTATATTTGTTCTGAGTAAGATCACTTCCACACCGGCGCAACGTTGCATTCATACCAGCACCGAACACAAATTTAGAACAGCACCCGATACTCAGATTTAGCGATATATTTTTATCGGACAATATTTTTATAACGCGAACTGAATAGGTTGAAAATATTATCGGTAAGGAGCTTTTTCTACTTCCCTTTACACGTGTACTTTCACATATCTGCCGAAACATGCTCGTACCCTAGGAATAATGTTTTGATACTATTTCGCTTCACAAATTTTCATGTGGAATTTTATACGCATCTTTTTATTATTAAGAATGTACCCGTCGCACGCTTCGTGCAGCATTTTATACTGCGTTCGTCGTACACATTGTCCGTCGGGCCTCACCCTGCGAGACCCAATGCGAAATGAGTAAACTATTGTACTGACATATTATATATTTAAGTAACACATATCAAGTGGATCAATTCACAAGGTAGGTACTCAAAAACTAGTAACAAAAACAGTACCATTACAATATAAGGATAGTACAGACTCGAGCGAGGCCAGTTATAGCAGGAGGTTGTGACTGTGAGAAGTTGTAATCTGCCGTGATTCCTTTACTTAGACATTTAGCTTTTGTAATTGTATGGAATAACCTTATTATACAAGCTTCAGCTGAACGCTTCGATGTGTGGAGGCGAGGCTATAGAGGGCTAGAGGCCAGCGGAGGCAGTGCAGTGCGAGTGACTTGGTGTCTCGGACCAATATGCCGTATGGTTTACGCAGCGTTATTACTCCCATGTATGTCGCTTTCAATGTCATTGTCATCTTGTGCTGATTATATCTCGTCGTAAAGCTATATAAAGTATCCCGAGTGTACGTATCCCCGTAGCGTCTAGTGCCAGGTCGGAAGACCGCTAATGGGTATTATTGTATTTTAACACTTATTTTTGTAAGGGCGGGCCAGTGTGATATCTATACTATAATGTGAAATAAATGAATATGTATGATCTGTAAAAATGCTTAAGTGGTGTTTTATTTTATCTTATCACGCCTGTTTCCCTGTTATTTCTGCCTACCCCAGGCAGAAATAACGGATCTTCCACGTGTCACGATCCTGACAGACCTCTGCCTCTTCTCGCACTGTTATAATGTTCTTCATACATGCTCGTCCGTTACGGGTACTGCGCACTTGACTCTTTTTGAGCATATGCTTGTTCAGTTCTAGGTACGTCCGTCTAGGGCGACCCTTCCCGACTCTTCCACTCACATTCGCCAAAAATTTATTTTGTCAATCTTCTATCAGTCATTCTTCCAATATGACCGAACCACCCATTTCTCAATACTTTTCACAATATCTCCTTTCAGACCACAATGCTCTCGCACCACACAATTCCTCAATCATTGTGACCCCACACATACTCATCAACGCGCGCATTTCCACAGCATTTATTCTGCTTTCATGCTTCGTCTGCCATACAAAACATTCACTCCCGTACATCAGTGTTGGGGTCAGCGCTACACCATATACAGCCAAACGTGCCCCATTGGACATACTTTGGCTGCTCATAATAGCGTGCAAGGCCCCGCCCCATTCACTTAATTTCCGGCTTTCACTCTCTTTTCCATATCTCCTTCACATTTACCATCCTGTGTGAAAATATTCCCTGATGTACAAATTCCTTCACATGCTCCAGCCTCTCATCCCCAATCATTACATTGCATTTGAATATCATTTCATTCCTCTCCAGTACCATTACTTTCGTGTTGTTTACATTCCTTTCTTTTTTTTATCACATATTTTATGAAAGTAAAGCGATCAGATAGACAAATAACTGCAAGGAGACCGGAGATACTTGAGGCGATGGAGGATTTCTATGGCAAACTGTACTCATTCTCGATACCCACCCTGAGCCCAAGCAAACCAGTCGACTCGGATAGACGTGCGCCGCTCACCAGTCAATATACAGAGATCAGTGTCTACGAGATAAATGCTGCCTTGAAGGGACGGCTCCAGGTGAGGACGTGATAACGAAAGAGCTCCTTAAAGCTGGAAGCTCACGTATGTTTCCCATTGGGGTAGGCAGAGACAACGGATCGCCACGTGCCACGATCCAGAGGTGTCGCGCGGGCCGCGGGTGTGACCCGCGCCGGGTGTGCGGTTACGCCTACCCGGCACAATCTTGCGGTTGCGCGTGCGCGCCGCGGGTGCGACCCGCACCTTGCGGGTCGCACCCGCGGCCCGCACGGTGCGGGTGCGACCCGCGTAGGAACCGCGGAGCTGTGGACGACTCAATGCAAACATAGACAGTTTATAGTTCTTATAGTTAGTAGTTATTTATAG
>WYDE02000008.1:71293-86862 GCA_009867175.2 Adela reaumurella | reverse complement strand
TCTGTCTAAAACATTGTCCGATCTATTTATACTGTCAAAAATGTTGTTAGAAGTATGAAATTTATTTTATTGTTGTACTTGTACCTATTTATGAATGTTTTAGAAGTTAATAAAATCTTTTTTACTTTACTTTTTACTTTACTTGAAGATAGAAACAATAACTGAACAACATTCCTAGATCTCGGTACATCAAGGTGTGCCCAAAGTTCCTAACAATATCAATTGCATGCACCATTTCATCATGTTCTCTACGTACATTATTTTTAAAAACCTATTAAAATGTATGGTGAAGCTCAAATTTATATGTCCCAGAGTGCACCGAGTGGTACAACGAAAGTTTTTCAGAATATCAAATACTACACGCCCAGCTTTAATGTATTGTATTGCTATGTAAATAGTTCTCCTTCATTTTATTACTGCTGCGCCGTCACTGATCCTGACATTATCCCCATCCCCATCCTACTATCATTAAACTTTACGTACCAAACTTCGGCTCCTGAAATTCATGTGGTTCCTGAGAAAGTCCCATAAGTCACGCTATTATAACCCAATTATTTTAACTGTGCACTTCGAGCTGTCAAAAAAGTTATGTTAAATCAACGCTCCCAGCGAAATGCACCTGACGGCTTACTTCCTCACCTCTCCCACAACGCCATTATTACGAGACCGTACGTCTCCACTCTCGGGTCGTCGGCACTGTTCTTTATGTCTCTTTCCATCTTTTCGTGACCATTTTAGGTAGTTTTAGCCTACTTTTTTGACAGCTCGAAGTGCATAGTTAAAACAATTGTGTTATAATACTTAAAGTTTAAAATGAGTGTAATAAAAAAAAACACTTTAAAAAATTAAAAAAGTAGAACTGCGGAACAACAGGGGCGTTATTCCTAGAACTCACCCGAGTTTATTTCACGTGAGTTTGCATACAAAACTACTCACCAAGTGAAAACTTTTCGCCATTTTTGACAGTTCTCCTATACATAATGATTAGATTCTCTTTGGTTTCTCACGCGAGGTGAATCCTACGAATCCCAGCCCAGATCCGAGTCGATGGTTTGCTTGCCGGCGGTAAAAGCTCTTAATGAATTCTCTTTGTCTTAATGAACAATGCCCTTCCAATCCAACCATACACACAGCATCACCTTATTGCCAGTTAACCCGGGTTTTGCCAAAGTCTGCGAAGCCTGACCGACCTTTGACCACGATTTTCGCACGTTCTTGTCGTACGTGATCCACTTTTCATCACCAGTATCAATCTTTTCAAAAACGGTTTGGTTTCATTAAGCCTCAATAAAGAATCTCAAATGAGTGCACGGCTCATTAGGTTTATTTAAGAGAACTTGTGTGGCACCCAAATATCGAGCTTTTTTGTGTACCCAGCTTTTTTCAAATGGTTCAAAACTGTATTGTGGTAAATTTCCAGTTCTTCAGCAACATTGTAACTACTGATATGCAGATATTGCTCCACTTTTTAAAAATGGCGTCCATTTTATTCGTAACAAGTTGACCAGAGCGAAGTACATCTTTGATATAAAAATTCCCAGATTAAAACCAACTTTGTGCTACTCTTACACTTACACTGATTAGGTCCATAAACGTTATATATAACTGTACATTATGTTCAAACATCGCATTGATTCAAGTGAGAGTTTTGCATAACTGAGGTAAGTAAGTAGTATATTTTCGTCGGACTATGGTCACGTTTCGGTAGGCTTGCCATAATTTTCCAGACTAAAGTCCGGACGTCACACTGAATAAAGGTTGGTCGAAGGAGCTATGAAATGAAATAGTTCGTGTTTTCGTACCAGTTCAGCACGTTCAAAAAGGAGGAAGCACTGACATGGCACCCAGATCGATCAGCCAAGTCTGTTGAGCTGATATCACCGCTATTGTCGTGTGCCCGTCCACTTCAGGTACATAAAAAATTAAAATACTCAAAATATAAAAAAATACCGGCGAAATGGTTCAAAATACGGGCCTTGGCGCGTCGGAAGAAATCGATACCTACTTACTGCGCGCGAATATAAAAAAATCCGGACGTAATTACGAGTCCGGACAAAAGTCCGTCAAGGTTGTCAAATCCGGACAATCCGGATTAAATCCGGACCTATGGCAAGCCTACGAATCGGATCGAACGTACGTTGCATTGCAATCATCCTTGAGTGAGGCTTCTACTTTTGGGAACTTACTGTAGAGCTCACTTGTCTCTATGCGAGCGAGTTATATTTATCAGCGTCGTTGGCTCAGTGGTTGCGGTATTCTGTATTCGATTACCTACCGAAGTTAAGCACTGCCAAGCGCGGTCAGGTCTTGCATGGGTGATCACTTGACCGTTGACGCTGGTCGTGGTTCGGATTCCACGTTAACTGTAGGTCCCTTCCCTCTCCTTACATGGTGGTAGGGTTAATCCCGCCCGGGTTTGTACCACCCACAGACATAGATACGTCTGTGATACCACCGCAATGAATGAAGGTCGGTCGAATCGGCTATGAAACATAGTTCGTGTTTTCTGTCCAGTTCAGTGTAGCCGGCTGGAATCGAAAGAAGCGCTGATATGGCACCTACCTACACAATTCACTAAGGTGTTCAGGCTCACATCACTGGTACCAGAAAACTGGTGCAATAGGTGACGTAGCCTTCCGTGTCAGTTTCAATAATGAATATAATAATAATAATAATTTAAATCCTAAATTTCTCAACGAAACTGTCAAATTATTTCATCATTCCACAATATGGTCATTCATTACTCACTACTTACATCGTGGTTTTTATAGTGCGCAAGTCACTTGGGACAGCTGTATAATACTCGTAATGGCAAAATGTATATTACTGAGAATACCGATTTTGTAACTTACGATGCTCTGGGAACATTTTACATGCAGAACAGTACTAGTGTGTATTAACTGCCATGAGTAAATATAGAGGATGCTAGTGTCGTGACGTGAATACGACGATACTCCTTGTATCAATACGAAGTGGGATTAGTAGACCTTAGTGAATATACTTACATATGAAAAAAGTTTCCGACTATCTCATATAAAATACTGAATTTTATGCTTTTATCCACACTAAGCTGCAGTAAACCTGATTTGAGATAATATTGTGATATAATCTTATTATTAATTCAACATTGTGTTTCGGAAGGATATAAACTTACATACATACATATCACTCACGCTAAATCCCGACAATCGGGGTAAGCAGAGCAACTCCGACCACCACATTACGCAAGGTATTCGGACAAGATATCAAGCAGCATATAAGGCACGAAGACCCACTTACTGCATGACTCCGTGGAAGTACCGTGCCAAGATGAGAGGTGGCGAGCCTGTCACCCTTTAGCACGACATCTTGTCCTTACCCTTAGTCGCCTTTTACGACATGCATTGGAAGAAATGCAGTGGGGTCATTCTTTTAAAACCGGCCCCACACGGTATGCATATAAACTTTTATGGATAAATGTATTTGTTTATTTATTTGTTTGTTTGTAATTGATTTCTCGGAAACGGATTCAACGATATATTGATGACATTCACGGATCAGACGCTTTTTGGGTCTGGAAATCGTTGGGCAGGGTTTATTTCCCGGTAAAACTTGTTTTCCTTTAAAACATTTCAAAATATTCACCTCTATTCGCTATGTAACTGCGCAATGAAAGTATACTTGTGGCGCCATCTAATGCCGAGAAAAGCTCGGTTGCGCTCTAACTAACTCCCACAACGGAACGCCCGCGCGGCAACATATTTGCTCACTGCTCCGACCCCGACGGGTAAACGGAGGGAAGTGATCGCCGAGGTTGTCCCAAACCCAATGTGTCGGAACCAGCCACCAGTATCCGTTGACCTCGCTCGGATTCCTACGAGCGGAATCGCTGTTGGTGTTTATTCACCCAAGGTGTCGGAGTTGAGTTCCAGTATCCGTTGACCGCTTCCCTGTGCAGACCACACGACGTTTACCCATATCAGTTGACTACCCAATCCCACAAGCTGGGTGCGGTAACACGCGCCTCTGGTATTAAATGATGTGTGGTAGAGAAGGCAACTGTCATTGCCTCATGGCAGTTGCATCGCTTCTTGAACGAATCCTTATTAACGTTAAGTGGGTCTGAGTCAGACTCACCTAGCCATGTCATTGTCCCCACTCAGGACAACGGGCAAAGCGGAAAAAGACCTTACATGCTGGGTCGAGTACTGCGGGGTTCCGTTAAGCTCCAGAGCGCTCCGCGTTCTGCGCGGAACAATGTGGGTTGGTCTCGCAGTGACTGTGGTTTAGTACGGATTCCCGCCGTTCAGGCCTAGCCGGGAATAAGTAACACTCGGGTTCAAGTGTTGCGAGTTGTGAGCCACTATTAGATTGGGAGATGTGGACTAGATCGCGCATCGGTGCTACGCCCACTGATAGCGGACGTGGGTTTGGATGAGCTCACAAGTATGAACTGCTGTAAAGGTTCCGATACCAATCGACACATGGCACACACTAGGTGGTGGGTCATATGCACTACCACGCATATACATGGCTGGTGAAAACAAAGCATTTATGCATAACTAAATGGTGGACCCCGGGCATGGACTGTTGTGGTTGCGTGTGGTCCCAAACCACCGGGTTTGGGACCTACACCAGTGAAGGTTTCAACCCTGGCGTCCGGCTTCGGCCAGGGGTTCCTTAGTTGGTGGACTGGGACGCCTTGGATCGGCCGGGGAGGGTTTCAGTCTATGTCCAATAGTGGGATCTTTTAGAAAATCCGGTCAAAAGCCGGTGAGCAGCTGTGGAGCCTCGATCAGCTTAAATGATCAGTGCAGGCGTAAGGGACCTATGGAACCAAAAGGGAGTGCAGTTGTAGACGGCCTGATTTTAAAGGCTCACGTATGGTGCAGAGGGACGTCTATAAATACACAATTAAGAAAAGAAAAGTAGAAGTTGCTCCGACCCTCGAAGGAATGCCGCGATCGCACATATCCTATAATCATCTTCAGTTGTTACAGAATACGTCAGTGAAAACACTATGTAAATTGATTGATTAGTTCTCGAGTTTAAAGCTAATATAAAATCCCGACGGCGCAGTTACATAGTCGCATTGACAGTTTTTACAGACTTTCTGCTTTATCTACTTAATAAAATTATTAAAGTTGCTGACTGCTGACGACTGACTCACTAACAGTAATGTATAGATGAGCACTAGATGAGAAAGGAATTTTGATAATATGTACCGCGGGCAATAGAACCAAAATAAAGAGTTGAACGCGCCAAGGGTAATAAGATAGGTAACTTGGAGAAATTAACTACCTCAGGTAATAAATATATAGTGACGGGTCGCATTACTAGATGGAGTGGTGGGGATGGGTGGTTTACCGCGGGTAGAGTCACGGGCAAAAAGCTTGTCAGGATATAATACTTAATACTCGCGTGTCGTTTCGGTAACTTTTCGAAGCCGACTTGATATCTAAGTAAAAGGAATTGCTACAACAGATGTGATTATTGTGTTCCAGGCATAATGCAGCAAGACAATGCGGAACAAGTGATATTAGATCCGAAGCTTATAGCGAAGCACTACCTGAGGACCTGGTTCTTCCTGGACCTCATCTCCAGTATACCACTAGATTATATATTCTTGATCTTCAATCAGGTAAACGTACGTTGCAATTTGGCCGTGTTGTATTTTTACCGTAACTGTTCTCTGTCTATTTATTTTGTGTTGGTGTTCTGTTTCAGCTTCGATGTGGGTGTTATTATGTGTTGTTCGTTTGTGTGTCGTCCCATTAAATATATTTATTTGTCCTATGATCTCTGCCACTGTCGCATTCGCGCTGACGTCTCTGTATCTCGTTACTCTATGTTACCCGTTACAGTCATTGACGATAAACACACGTGAAGGTTTGAAATGTGCATTGTCATTTTCATTAATTTCTCTCGTCTTCCTCTCCGACACTTTGTATACTAGTTTGGTCTTTTGACTGTTTACGCTTTTCTAATATTTTGGCATGAAATTTCAAATGTCTCTTTTATTTTAATGGACGCTCCATGAATGTTGGCCGACAATTCGTACTAAATGTTGTAGTTTAATATTTTAGAGCATTTTGAATATTGAAAAAGTGCACTTCCGTAATTTCTTTGTCGACGACGTCGTCGTCGTATCTGCGTCGCCTCACATTTTCCATTAAGTTACTGTAATGTTAATTTTCTTGTTTATTAACGAAGGTTGCAGCAGCGGTTCACTAACGCCCACTTGTATCGTGTATGCCCACTCTCTCGTTACTAACCGCATCGGTGTCATTAATATCTTGTGCTTGGTCGGCGTAGATTTCCAAATCGAATGTGTGATGCTAGTGTTGAGGCAAACGACGAAGACTACTGTGTCCTATTCCTGCCTGTTGTGTCAGCGGTGTGTCCGTTGTCATTCGAATTAGAAATCCACAGTCGATATTCTTAGCCTCTGCGCACATTCCATATCGATGGCATAACTTACACATAATTTTCTCTTAATTTCATATGCAACTGAAATATTAACAACGTGTAGTGAGTTTGGTCACTCTTTCTAATTAATAACCAAACTTACTACCAAACCTTTTTTAATCCAATAGCTTTTGTTTATATGTGCAACGATATTTAGACTTCTATCAACACGACCAAATTGTAATTTACTATATTTACATAATTACTTTTATTGTACAATCAATACGTATAGGTATTATTTTATACATTGAGTCAGAAGTACATAGACAAAAAGAAAATTTACCTACTAATTCCAGAAAGACGATAAAGTGTACTCAAAAAATCCTACACGTAACTGCTTCTTCACATTTTTAATTGATATGCTTAAAAGTGTAAATTTATTTTCCACGAAAATTATTATTTAATTTTGTCACGTGTATGTAGGTACGCTTTTTGTGGTCAAATATTAGGATGCAACAGTAAACGATGCGAGAGCTTGTCACAAGTGCGGCAGCCACATTGTCAATCGTATGGACACCTTAAGAATGCTTTAGTATAACATTTTGCACCTACATAATTGTATGTTATGTTAATATCTGCGGCTGAACTCTGAGTCAAATATTTTCCAAGCCACGTAATCTCTCTCACGAAAGGCCTACAGAGTGCATGACTTTCGTATCGTCTCCGGCTTTAAGCGTTTACTGCTCCTATTTTCTTATCTTTCAAAGAGAACGCCGTCGCAAAGTCCAGGTCAGATCTTCTAACATTATACGCACCTCCGCGTTCCATTAACAAAGTCTCACTTTTTAAGTCCTGATGTTCGTAGATTCGCCATTTAGTCTAGTCGAGCCGGAGGTGCGTTCTAGTGTTAGAGGGTGTAAGCTCGGCGGAGAAGACGGCCGCACGAGGCGGTGTGCTCAGGGTTGCGTGTGCTGTTGACAGGATTTTAGCGAAAGCTTCCAAATCCTGCACGCGGGGCGTGCGCTGCGGATACTGCGGCTCGCCAAGCTGCTATCGCTGGTGCGGCTCTTGCGGCTGTCCAGGCTCGTCCGCTACGTCTCACAATGGGAGGAAGTATATGTAAGCGAACCGTCTCACTATCACGACAGACTAACGCCATCGCCACCGCACTGGAGCCTCACGTGGCTCGGCACGCAGTGGGCAACGTGGCGTAGCTCGCCATTCTCCACGAGCGCCTCTCGAGGAAGCGGCGCGCCGAGGGCGGGCTGCCTCCATCTGGCTGAGCCGTCTGCGGAACGCATTGGCCAATTGTATAATTTATATTATCTTATCATTAACGATGACTAAATTAATGCTAACGACAGAGCTCACGACGATGCGAGATTTTTAGCAGACATCCCTAACTACTAACCACACTAACTAACATCTATTGAACTAATCTGAATGAACGCTATAATAGCGTCAGAGTGTAATCCCCGTCCTTTTGGCATCACGACCTCGGTCCCGCTCGCACACCACCGCTTACGGCATCTCAGCTTGTTCTGTCTCCGCCTTCCGCGCACCTCGCGGCGCCACGCCGCTGCACCGGCTTTGCGCCGAGCTTCCTTCCTCTATATTTTTCACGCTCTCTCTCTCTCTCTCTCTCTCTGTTACCTGGACCTGTGTCCCTGCTCCCTACGACGATCCGGCGCTTCCTCCTGGCGCGGTCGAACACGCTGCGCCGTCGCCTTACCCTGATCTCCGGCGCTACACTCGCACAGCTCGAGTGCGCGTTTCCAGCTACCATCGTCCGATCAAAGGCGCTTTCCTCATATACTTATAGTAAATTTGGTTTCCGCTTGGGATCGTCACCGCAACCACGATCGCGTCGACGAACGACCTCTCCACGCTACGAGATCATTCCAACGACCGTTCATACGCGCGTTCCAGAGCCGCTACGTAGTGACCCATCGAACTCCGAGGCATGCGTAGTGAAGACGGACGACCTCATCTTCACCCGCTACCGTAGATTTCTTCGAAACGCTCGGAGTAACATCGAATTCGTCGCGACTCGCGGCACGGTGTCCGTTACATGTTAGAGTTCTCGGTTCCATGGATCTAATACAAGAGTAGCCGTGTCGTCGCAGTGAGCGAGCTCGATATTATTCGGACGGAATCCCTACTGGTAGGGGTCAGGCGGTGCGGCCAGTCTGACGCGGTCCGCGGTCATATATCGCCTGTGTGCCGACAGATGAGTCCCGCACCCGCGCCGCGCCCGCGTCGGTGCCGCGCCGACGACGGACCGCCGCGCCCCGACAGAGACCTCGTCGCGCAGGTGCACCGCTCACTCCCGCCGCTCGCTCGCTGTGTCCCGTAGCCGTGTCCTCGTTGTCTACTGTCTAGCTGCATCCTGTGTTGTAACCCCTAGACCCCTAGATCTAGCCTAGCTAGACACTAGCGCCTGGCGCATGGTCCGCTGCCGCGCGGACGGCGCCGGTCGCACGCGCGGCGCCGCCCGCGCCGCGCCCTCCAGCCGCCAATCCCATCCGCAGCCGCACCGCACTCTTCCCGCGTCCTACCGCGTTCGGCCCGCGTCCCTCTCCTCGCCGGACGCGCTTCGCTCTCTCTTCTACTATCTCGTGTTTCTCGCTTGTTTTCTAGATCTTGCAGAATCTTCAAAAAAAGCGCACGGAACGGAGGGGACGCCTCGGCTCCGACGTTGCAAGCAAAAAGAAGGGCAGCACCAAAAGCAATCTGATCTTCAAGGTAACCGCAGGGTCGGCCGCATGCGCTCGCTCGCCCGCTTAGCATGCTTCAGCCGATGATCCTAGTCCGCTGCCTGATGCGTCGCTTCGCTTCTCTCTCTCTCTCTCACTTTCTCTGTCACTTCTACTTCTTTCGTTGGCGTTTAGTTACCGTTGTGCTCGTCGGTCCCGCGGCCTCGGTATCGGCGGCGCGCGGGACGCACGAGGTCTAGCCGCGAGACGCGCGCGGACGGCGGTGGAGCACGACGGCGGCGACGGCGCTCCACCGCTGTCCCGCGCGCGTCGCGCTGCGTCTCGCAGGGTGTCATCCGCTCCCGCCATGCGCCACCCAGCCCTGCCCGGCACCCTGCGCGACGCTCGCGCCGCGCACGTGCAAGCATGTCGTTGCCAAGTTTGATTGTCGCGTTCGCTCTCTCGATATGGGTAGAAGTAATGGCGCAGCTTGACCTCGGCGTCCTCGACATGTCGCGGCCGCACGGCTTCATCTAGCGCCTCCCTCTGGAGTCTCGCCGCACCGCCCTCATTCACATTCTCGATTACAGTTCCTCAATATGGCCTCAGTCTTCATGCGGATATTCAATCTCATCTGTATGATGCTGCTCATCGGACACTGGAGCGGCTGTCTGCAGTTCCTCGTGCCCATGCTGCAGGGCTTCCCCGCCAACTCCTGGGTCGCAATCAACGAGCTGCAGGTACTTATGGCCCCTAAACTTACCCTACTGTCCCGTTATAGTAAGGTCATAAGACTACGGGTGATTGGGTGCCTAAGCCAAATGGTCTCGGCCGCGAAAAAAATCACGTGATTTTGACATGAAAATTATTACGCTGGTCGTGTTCCTTATTTTTCCGGCATCAAGAATTTATCGGTTTGGTAACTGGAACTCGTTGCGTTCAGAAATAGTAACAAATTAAAAATGCCTATCTCAAATGTTGTTAGTCGGATCCGAAAAGTGTACAAAAGCAACATGTAAACTTTGATACATAGATAATGTAAAATTTTGAAAATATCGAAATATTTGTGACGACCATATTAATTTGAAAAAGTGACGCCTAAGTAATTTTTAAACTTGAAACGTTTCGTTTTTCAAAGTTGAAAATGATAATATCCCCTTCAGCCGCCTGCGAAACCGCAGTTTCGTAACTTTTTTCGAAGAAGTCATTATTTTTCCTTACACGTAACCAATACTGTGTGGAGCCGGTATTTAAAAGAATAGCCCCGCCCACTGCATCTCTTCCCATGCATGTCGTAAAAGGCGACTAAGGGATAAGGAAAAAATTCCTATTAATAAAACCGTAGTTAGTGTCTAGTGTCCGATTCTCTAAGTACGCTCTTGGAGATCAGCATAAGGTCCCAAGCGCAGCGCCTTAAATTCTCTTTGATAAGGTCTATCGTAGGTCTCGACTCGACTCAGATTTGCGTAGGACAAGGATGAATTTCGTGAAGGCACTGTGTGGTGGAGGAATGGTAGACTCATCATCAGCCATGTAAGCTGGAGTTCTGGCTTCGATCCCCGGTCCGAGACCGTGTTTTTTTTTTTCTTTATTTTATGATCGTTTCATTCTATCTAAAAAAAATAGAACGCAGGTAAAAATAGGATTTTTTTCTGTTTTATTGTAAAATGTAATCAGTTAAAAGTCAAGTTATTATATAGAAATACGAGTATCTGTATCTTTTCGTCGATTTAGATTTTTGTATTTGGCCTAGGTTATTATTTAAATGTTGAAAAACAGTGTTTAGATATTTCTCCTTTTCGAACCAGCGCTGTAGTACCGCGCTCTTAACTACTAATTTTCGACTTACACGAAATTTATGAAAGTACACATTTTTCGTGTCCTATTTTCCTGGAAGTAACAATTCGTTATCGAATTCTCGTCATAATATTTCTACATAATAATTAGACCTTTCCAATGACACCTACAAGTCGTTTGTTTCGCTTTTTTTTTATTGAAACTGACACGGATGGCTACATCACCTAATGAACCAGTTTTACTGATACCAGTGATGTCAGCCTAAACACCTTGGTGAATTATGTAGGTAGGTGCCTTATCAGCGCTCTCCTCAATTCCAGCCGGCTACATTGAACTGGACGGCAAACACGAACTATGTTTCATAGCCGCTTATCCCGTCCTTCATTCAGTCCGGTGGTACCAACCCGGGCGGGTTTAATCCTACCACCATGTAAGAAGAGGGAAGGGACCTACAGTTTAACGTGGAATCCGAACCACGACCAGCGTCTACGGTTAAGCGGTCACCCATCTAAGACCTGACCGCGCTCGGCAGTGCTTAACTTCGGTAATCGAATACAGAATACGGCATCCACTGAGCCAACGACGCTGATATGTATGCAATGGTACTGATAGAAAGAGTGATAGTGGCGCGAAAGACAAAATTTGGGATGCGGCAGCTGGATGAATGGAAGGAAGAGAAAGTATTAGCAAAAAATTATATAGTGTTTTACACATTCGAAGGCTTAGAGAAAGAATATGGTAAGGATTTGAGGAATGCCCTATAGGCAACGTTAGGTATGTATGGAGTGAAAAGCCACTTAGTACGGGAGCTGAAATCTCTTCACGTAGATGGCAGCGCCTGTGTTAGTAGAATAAATGACACATTGACAGACTGGTTCATGATCTCACGAGATGTGAAGCAGGGCTGTGTAATGTCGCCATGACTGTTAAATCTGTATGAAGTAATAGCCAATTCATAATAGCCTCCTGTTCCCTACACTTATGTATGGCAGTGAATCTTGTATATAGCAGAAGCGACATGAAAGAAGAATAAATGCAGTTGAAATGCGGTCATTGAAACAATATGTGGTGTTTCTTTGAAAGATAGAGTGTATAATACATGTGCAAGAGAAGAATGCGGATTGAAAGAAGATATAGCGACAAGGATTGAGAAATGTATGCTTAGATGGTTTGGACTTGGACACATGGAGAGAATGGATGCTGAGAGAATGACCAAATTAATTTAGGAAGCGAATTTTGAAGGAAGGGGTAGAACGGGAGAACGGGAAGGGGAGAATATGGGCCGCCCTAGGTTCGGACGGAGCAAGTTCGCAGCACTCGTAACCGGCATGCATGCATAAAACGATGCATGACGATGAACTAAATAAAAGATTTATGTCATGAACGTGTCAAATGGCTCTCAATTGTTTCTGCCTACCCCTTCGGTGAAAGAGGTGTAATGGTATGTGTGTTCATTTGCTTATTGCCAAGTTATGGTGGATTAGTACATAATACAGGTAGATTTCAAATGCACAAGGCTTCCGCCCAATTCCGCGCCTTAATGAAGGTGCGGCTCTATTCAGAAAGCTACTTTATTCTGTAGGTAACGAGGCAATGATGACGAAATATCGCCTGCTGCTATCTCAAACGACTCTACAAACCCTCCCCGACCTGCCTGCTACAGATTTCAATGTACTCGCTGAGTAATGTAGGCTTTGGGAAACTGAATGAGCCAGGGATTGGGACAACAGATACGCTACTGTCGAGAAATGGGATTAACATATCGTAATTGTTTTAATTGTGTCGTCTGAAAAGGCTGTGGTATTACTGTGGTATTCTGGCAGATTTTGCGAAATCTAAATATGGACTCGATTGAATGCACTGGCTGTGCCCTCGGCTTCACACGCGTGTTTAGCGGTAAACACGATCCTCGGTGCGTAATCTTCTAGTTTTTCCTGTTTTTTTAGTTATGTTACCTATAAAATCGAGCTCAAATTTGACAAGTTAATATTCGTGACGACACTGCATGTTCGTGCAAAATACAACACGATAAAAAAAAAATTGTTTCGTTATAAGCGGACAAAAGTGACGACGGACAGACAAACATTATCAAACATACATGTTGGTGCTTAGTTTAATGTAACCTACCAGTAAAATAATTTAACGAAAAATCAAGGACTCTAGTACGTCACTATTATAATTAATACGTGATTGAAACGAACACTGTACCACGACAAGAATAAACACCACTAATTCTAAACATGGCGGCTATAAACGAGTATTTTACGTGCAGTGCAGGTACACACGTGTATTTTCAAAACGTTACAGTGGAAAGAGACAAAATCCGAAGTCCATCTTACTCTATGGCCGGCTTCAATATGGCAGAAAGAGATCTCAAATTTGTCTCTATGTCCGGTGTAACGCTTTCAGGCGATAGGACTGTAGGGATGTAGAAGCTCATTAGTGAAATGTATTATCTAACTAATTCAATTTCAGCTATCTTAACAATAGCAGCACCTAGCGTCTGTGCATTCAGCGCATTCTTCGCAGGTCAGCTGACTGAACAATAGGTTAAAGCTTTAAGGCTACTGTGCTTTCCGACGCCAAAAGCTCAGTTAGGCGGCAGGCGGCAGGCGTCAGGCGAGGGCGAACGGGCGGGGAGGCATCGCGTTCTCACAGACTGATTTATTTGCCGGAATTCGCGGCTCTAATTAGAAACTGCTCCCGCGCCGCCGGCAGCGCCTTTTAGCTCAAAGCTTTCTGCGTCTTTCTTTTCTGCGGCGGTGCGCCGCTGCGAAGCTCTGATATGACAGATATTTCATTAAGCTCACTGCATCCACGTTAAGCTCGTCTTATACACTTTAAACGCAAATTATGTATTGCTAACTATTTCAATTTCTAGCGTAACATTATGACATAAAATACATTAGTCTTTATTGCTTTAAGCTATGATATATTTGCGCCATTTATAAGAACTATCATTAACTCCACGCTTTGTATATAAAATAAAATAAAATCGTTTTAAAGTAATCATTTAAATTTAAAGTAATCATTTAAAATAAAATGGTTTTTATTTCATATATCGTAATTCGTTAACTTTAAAAGCCAAAATTAGAAATCTCGCGAGGCTACAAATGTATGTCTATTTCAGTTCCTCAAATGCCTTGGCCGCCATGGTAGCGTCAACGAGCGCACTATTTTAGATTTTAATACACTAACTATTTCTACGTAGGCAGTCGTTATTACGCTCTCTGCATTCAGTGCGCTGCTGGTACCGGGTGGGTTAACCTTACCACCTAGTACTGAAGGGAAGGTTATTATAGTCACCGGAGTGTTAATCGCAATATATGATAAATAATAAAGTCGAAAAATAAGTTCTGTCGTTGTGGTTTGAACCGTAAGCCTCTCGCATGAGAGGTCGAGTTAACCGTCTACGACATAATATACGTACTTGCATACATATATATGTATGAATACCTACAAATACAAGAGAGAGTTGCCCGGGCGGCACACACCAGTGTTCGCGGCTGACTCAAGGCCGAGTTCCGCAACACACCATCGTGCTAAGCACTAAATCACGTAGAATCGCAAGCAGTAGTCGGCACCGCCCCCGCCCACGCCGTTCCCGCCCTAGCCGCCCCCGTCCACGCTAGATCCACTCGGAAGCTGCCGGAGCCGCTACGAGGTGCAAACTGACATCCACCTGCAAGTGCCGCCGTGACCTGACTGCAAAACAAATTAAGACATGGCTATATGTGTAGGTAGGTACGTCTACGTAACGTGAATACTGTACAATCCGTTCAGATCGAGAAATGTTTTATAACGAAACTAAGTGTAGCATGACATTTCTCTCACATAAAGCATGACCACAATACGTGAAAGAGAGATGTCATGCTACACTCACTTTCGTTATAAAACGTTTCTTTATCTGAACGGGTTATACATTATATGGGTCACGCTGTACAAGGAAACCATGAATCTTTATCAAATTAAAAATATTACTACCTTCATCGTCAACACTGTCGATCTTGCTCATCTCTTATCCGCCCTCTCTTCTCTTACTGTCTGGCAACCCCCGTTTGTGCGGTGTCACTGTAAAAACATTATCTAACGGGACTTTACTAATGTGTTCCTTTTTTGAAAATGTAACCTTTTTAATGTCATCAAAACCAGCCAGGTACAAGTAGTACAGCCAAAGTAATTTAAGTACAAGTTTGTATATAAAATGCTAAAATGTGTGAAGTGGTCAAAATTGTTTCTCAATCAAAACAAAAAACTCTTTCATATTCGAGTTCGACGCAATGTATGGAGTAACAGGTTTCAATAATGTACACCTCACCCAGCAGGATACATACTCATATATTTAGGTATGCCTCACCACGCTTTATTTCCTCTAGTGAGAATAGAAAAGTATATACTTTATTGCATGTCAATAAAAATTGTACAACCGGCGGACTTATGGCCTAAGGCAATCTGTCTGAGCCGAAAAAACTTTCAACCAATATTAACGTTAAATAACTTCCTATTCCGCATTCAACTATTCATATTTTTTATAGCCGTAATTCGTAGTCATTTATGAAATGTTAATATTTTTCAGAAATGAATTCAACTGCAATAATTCCCACAGAATTGGAGGAATGCTAGCTTTCCTAAGAATCCTCGCAATCCGGTCCGTCACTCCTCGGACGTACGGGAGGTAGGCACTACGTC
>WYDE02000008.1:54627-66027 GCA_009867175.2 Adela reaumurella | reverse complement strand
TAAATGAGTGAGTGTAATAAGAGCTTGAGTGAACTGGAATTGCCAATAGGAGATTGTCGACGGATCTCAGGCTGAGAGTCCACTCAGGTAAATAGGTGCAGCAGGGTCGTTCAGTGTGCGGAAGAGAAGAGAGAGAACATGAGAACGAAGAAATGGTCGAACGGGGATTCCCTAGGCCACCACTAGGATACCAGGACCAAAGGTAAACTTTTATGGAAGAGGCAAGTTCGCAGCACCCGTAACCGACGATGTATGACAGTGGATGAAGCAAAGTATGTATGTCAGGAAAGTGTCTCTTGGCGCTCCATTGTCTCTGCCGACCCCTCTGGGTAAGAGGCGTGATGGTAATTGTGTAAGAATGTAAAAAAGGTAGACAGTTTGTCACTTGAAGCACTACTTGTGATTAAAGTTACGAAATTGAGAAGTTTATGCAATTTTTTTCATACATCTCACACTTATTTTATTATTATAAAAACAGCATTATCAAATCAATTATTTTATTATAATAATAAAGTGTCAGATTGGCCGAGCGGGCAAGAGCACGCCTCTCAAGCGGGAGGTGCGGGTTCAATCCCAACTGGGAGCACAATATTTAAAACTTTAGACTTTGTGCTAAAATGGCTGCTGACACTACGGTGAAGGAAAACACCGCGTGGGAACCCACTTCCAAGCTGGTTGGTAACCGAGGAAATGTATGACTAAAATCCTCTCATATCATGTCAATGAGAGAGGTGTGTACCCAGCAGTGGGGCGAATAAAATTGCTGCACAAATCATACTTAATAACCCCCAAATACCTAAGAGGGGTGTAACAATGATTAAAATCATTAGATCATGATCCACTATTTAACATGAATGAATGCGGTTGCAGAGTACATCGAAGATATCTGCCCGTACGCCACGTTCCAGCTGACCAAGCCCACGGCGTACAGCGAGAGCAGCTACAGCGGCAATGTCTACAGCGGACCGTACCACTCGGTGCGCGGCTCCTTCGTCTACCACGACCTCAAGCAGGACAAATACAAGCCTGGACATGTGAGTGCAGATGAAGATAACCGTCGATTCTTGATCCGTTCCATTTTGGGGGAGTTTTAACCGAGAATAGTAATTACAGTTGTTCAAAAATCAGCAATGACTTCATGCAGTGAGTTCCGTATTGCCGAGTTTTTAATGGAATAGCCAAACACTTGCGCCGTCAGCGTGTAATATTGTACCGACGACACCCAAGAGCACTCGTTTTCTTACGGGGGCTGCAAATGCGGTGCCGACGTGGCAGTTGCCTTTTAGTCATACACTGCATTGAACACATTAGAAGGAAGTGCATTCTACAGTTTGGCAGTGTGGAAAATAAAGAAATGCTGGAGCGTTTGGTTAAGCGTAAACAGTGAAACTTTATGGTGAAACAGTAAGGTCGGAATAGCTTGGAACAGCTCCCCAGAGCACTAGCTTTTAGGAGTTGAAGGAATGCTACGAGCTTGATGGAATATTGGCAGCCAATACTCCAGCCGCTGAAAAGTAAAGAATGCAAAGACTCAGTTCCAGTGAGCTCCTGCATATCAGTGGATGTACAGAAAGCAATTGAAGATTATCCACAAATTACCCACATCCATACAGAATCTCCACTTTCTGCGGAATTGACAGCCAGCCTGTCAGCAGGATGGATGGTATGTGAAAAGTTCCAATAGAAAATTTATTTGGATAAAAAACTCCATCGTACATGAAAAATGTGAATCTCACACTACAGAATGATGACATTGAGGTTACAGATGAACATTTCTTATTTTCAGGGGAAGGAGCCCGAATACACTAAAGTTAGAAGAAAAGGCAACCGCTTGAGGGACCCTCATTCGGAGAGTCAAGGTAAATCCTCATTCCTTTCAGTATTCGCAATTATTTAATATACAGTTCCAATGCTTGTTGATAAAACCGTTGCACCGGTACCTACACTCTTTGGCATGAACTTTTGAACCCTTAAAACCCAGAACGAACTGCAATACCTTAGTACTTATAAGCTTACTCGAGTACCAGTAGGTAAGATAATTATGAGTTGATCGTTATTTGACTGAGTGATCGCCTTTTATGCAACCGTTTGGGAGCGTAAATGGTGTTCTTGGTTACCTTGGTAAAGGTAAGCGCAACACATCCAGTAGACGTTAAGTTTATGATTCATTTTTTACATTTCGCTTGACGTAGAGTTCAATTAAAAACTAATTTTCATCACATTGCCTTGTTTATTTTGTAATATGTGGTTGCTTTCCAACCAGCAGAGTCAGTACTTCGCTTTGAAATGTTTTAAACTGACAGGCATAGTTTTTGGTACGAGTATAATCTACATGACAGTATTTCAAACCATTTTCTGGTGTGATTGTGTTGGAAAGCAACATCACTGTTAGTGCAACATTGAATAGTTTATCTGCCATTAAACATTACGTACAATCCATCTTATTTGTAATATTGTCTTTTGTATTCCAAAACTTTCATGAGCTTTTAGAAAATATTCAACAGGCATTAACACCATTAAGATTAGTAAACTAATATTCGTAGGATTTGTGCCACATTCAAGTAATTCCTTACAACAATGTTCGAAATCTGATACGTATAAGATTTTTGTATTCACAATCCAAAGTTATGACTTATGAAGTCATAAGTCATAACATAAGTATGTACTGGGTCTATATCACGGGAGAAAAAACTGAAGGAAGCCTTAGTTGACGATTTTGTTAATTTTCAGAGTGCGTGTAAAACAACAATGCAAATACAGTTTGGAACATTTGTTCGTATGGAGCTTCTTCCCGACCACTCCCACATCAACTCCTCGCAATCTTCATCACCCACAGGGTTTTTGGAACATTCGGTTTTCGTATGATAAGCACCCCATGAGTGGTCCTCTTCGTTTATACGCCCGTGATCAAAAAACAATCATACAAAAGCAGCTTAAATAAATTTATTTTCATACGAGCCAATAGACCTTTTAGAACACATAATTTCTGGTGTCCGGCTTGAATTAGTATTTCATACCTTTATATAGGAAGGTGCAAAAGTCATGGTGGGGTCAAAAAATATAATATTTAAAAATAAAAATATAATATATCACACTGAAATAATTACATATTCTTTTCCTTTCACAAATTTTTGGAGTTCAGCATGGATAAGTTCATCATTATCCAACGTAAGAAAATCAATAGTAATTATCATATGATTTTCGGTGAAGTATCAATTTAACCGGCCCACACGTTCCCCATATTTAACAGATTAACAGTAATGAACCCAGGACAAACGGCTGAAGGTGAACACATCAGAGCTCTAATATAGTTGCTAACCCCTCACGTTCTGAGGGAAGTAATAAGAAATGCTCTCGGAAGAGTCCGTGTTTGTGAGGCTGTAAATGATAGTAATTTTGCGTCACATAATTTTTTAAATATAACACGATAACATCTCCACGTGTTTAATTTTATTATCTGATAATAATTAAATTGAATTAAATAAACTGCTTCGTGACTTATGCACCATCCTGTACGATAATTTGTGGATGGTGGATAATTGAGCGACGAGTGTAGTGATGATGGGTTGCTGTGTTTCAGAGTCGGACAACTTGGGCTCTACGGACTCGGAGGTGAAGAAGATACTAACGCTGCACCTGCCCATTACAGAGTACGAGGACGACGCCAGCGACGACGGCAGCGCGCCCGCCAACTCCGACAGCGAAGCCGGCGCGGGCGCGCGCAGGCACCACAGGCCTTCCGCGCCGCAGGCCTGTACGTACCTCTTTCATCTATATTGCCCATACATGGTGTAGTCTGTTTATTTTCCCCTTAGGCTTATCCTATCAAAAGCCCTCTTCGCCATAGGTGTTTGAAATGGGTCTGTACTATAGTATGATATAGCATAGTATGCTATCGGGCAAAACATCATAGACATATGCTGCCATTATACAAGGTAGATGTGAACCAGTCTTGTCGTAACAGGCTTTACCATGCTCATCAGTTCCGCCAATCAGTGCGTGTCTCTTACTCATACTTTGGCCTGAAGTTTCTTCTTCTAGGAAGTTTTTTAAGAACGAAGGTGTGTGGTGAATTTTTGACATATGGTAAGAACCTACAAAATTTCACCCCGATCGGCCACGCCGTTACTAGGAGTAGTGCGAACAGACAGAAAATGTTTACTGACTCTAGTCGAGTAAGCCAACAAAAGTTCCAATCAAAAATATTACGCATGATCGTAGATGCTCCATGTACCAAATGACATTCGCCATCACAACCTGTACATGCTGACAGTTTACACCGGAATAAACAGATTCACCATAACATACAAGAAAAGAATGGATATTCACCACAATAGATTAGCCAAAAATCTCAAGAACCAAGGAGATACTAATCGAAAACTCAAAAAAAGGATGCTGATAGGACAACCTTATATGAATAAAACGAATAAAATTATTTGTGGCAAAGGCTGCAATCCATCCATGACATGACTTCTATACACAGCTTCATTTGAAGATCATCATACAACTGGGCCTAGATTCTGAGAATCCGCCCGATTTGTCTCAACGCTGAGAACATTTCCGAGTGCGCTCGAAGTGTCCCGAAAGCATGTTTGGTTTCTCTCTGACAACTGTGTCAGCGAGAGGACAGAAAACGCTCTCAGCGCTGACCAAAAACCAACGGATTTCCAGCTTAGACCCACTAGACAGAAGACTGAAGAAATGGAATAAAAAAAAGCCATATGAAAACTGCTTCAACTTTTAACATGTCAGCTGAGTTCGAAGCATGCCGTAAATTCAATATGTCATTCTCTGCCGCTTTCAAACACCTAGTGTGAAAAGGGCCTAAGGTAAACGTTACTTCACTTTTCTCATTCGACTGCGGTTTGAATTTCAGATCCCAACGTAGGCCAAGAAGAGTCTTCGAGTTCCTCTGAGAATTCCCTGGGAGGTATCGTGCGGAAGGCGTTCCCATCACGCAAAGGCAAAGCAGGTGCTCTCGGCAAGAGGCATGTGCGCTCGTCCAGCGGATACTCCAGTCATAACGACGAAACCACCTTCAGGTAGGTATAGTCGGAAACGTGTATTACATACGTCTTTGTAATGTGTTTGTGAGTCGTTTTAGTCCAATAACAGAGTCTGAAAATGGACTAATTCTCGCAAGTATCACACGATGCTTGATAAACTAGATTTTTCATATCCTGGACTACTGGAGAAGTCATATTCCAGATGCTTACTGCGAATAATTGCCCGGTTGCTTTGAGGGGGTCTATCATTTTATTAGTTTCAATCAATTTCTTTTAACATAAAGTCTTGCAATTTGCAGTATATCAAATTATCCCTCATTCAACGACCACATCCACCCTCCCTCCCGCTTCTCTGATGACACTGAATGCGAAGCCAATCTCCACCACAGACGGAAACGCACCGACGGCAAACTGTCGCGCGAAGCCTTCCAGATAAACGTCTAAGCCGACGACGTTCGGACCGCCCGAGTGAGACTGAGAGCAGCGGTGAAGCGACAGCGCTCCGCAGGTAAGAGGAAAACGTATGAATATAGTAAATAACGCACGAAAGTTCAGAACGAAGACACACCTAGCGCAATACGGCCTAGAACATTTATATGAAAAGCCAATTTGGTGCCAAATATTGTCGGAACTAACGCAAAAAATTTGTAATTTTTAAGATTGTGAAGTGTGTACATATTCAGATATTACATAACAATATCTCTCATGAATGTATCTCAGTGGTTGACTTAACTTTTTTTACGATCCAACGCACACACCGTGACAAATTATGTATGTATCGATGCGTAAATTTCGACTCGAATAATGTAAAAGTTGTTTTAAAATACCCTAATCGTTCGAACTCAGTTTTAAATGTTAATATAAGATTGTAAATAATAATAATGGTAAGTGTAACCTGTATCTATTACTGTTAAAATAAATAATAGCGTGAACAATAATTACTCTTATCCCGTATTAAACTTAATGCCTTATTGACCAACGTCTCTTAGGATAGTTACATCGCGAGTTATAGAAATCTAAATTGTGTTGATAAATGAAAATCTTTTACTAGACTATGTGATGAAATTAACGATGGTGATCGCGAAGGGGCTTAGTTGGTTATAGAAAAAAAAATACAAAGTCACATACACATAAATTTAGTTTTTTAAATTTGCAGCTTTGGAAAATGTCTTTGTAGTGATTAAATTATCATTTAGAAAGAGGTATGCAGATGACTGAATCGATGTCTAAAACACGTGCGAATTTTCTCCTCATAGTCCTTACGCCCGTAGACAATTTACTTAAGAGAAAAGGTACCGATTCCCACAATGACATTTTGTACATTATGCTCTGGTAGTAAAAAAAATTGTCCTAAAAGCAGCAACCGGCACAGGTAAGTCGTAACCACATATAGTGAAAAGTCAAAGATGTCTGGTTTAAAAAAAAATACTTTTCGAGGTAAATCGGTAAATGTGGCCATACAAAGTATTTAAGACCAGCTGAATTTCAGAGGAATTTCTGGAATTTTATCTAATTTCAACTAGTCTTAAAGCTGAGTATGATCACTTTCCATGGTCTTACTATTAGGTACTTGTTGTTATTGAGTAAAGGATCAAAAAAAATTAAGAAAAAAAAATTACCTCGAAAGAAAGGCACATTTAAAAAAAAAATCACTTGCCACATATGGTTACGGCAAGTTGCGACATTTATAAATTTTTTTTGTGACTTTTTGTGCATAATATACAACAATTTCTTAGTTGGAATCGGTACCCTTTTCATAAGCAAAATGTCCACGCGAGTAAGGACTATTAGCTGAAAGACACAAATAATAAGTATCAACACTAACACAAGTAAATAAATAATTTTATATGCATTCCCACAAGCAGCAACAAAGACAATACAAGTACTTGGTGAATACGGCAAGAAGTTAAATGTATAATTTCTGATACATAGGTATGTAATATCAGTACATTTAGAATAGCTATTATGAGTGTTCAACACTTAAGATTATGATAATTTTTATAAAAGAAAGATATATGTTTAGATAACGAATAACAGAGCTGATGTTACTTTATCGCCCTAGGTTATTGTTGGTCACGGTTTTTATTGATTACCGAACTCCACGAAAGACTGCAACCCTTAATGTGTTTAGTGGATATGTCGTAGGAATGTTGTAATATCCGTAAACTTGTATCCTAGGAAACTTAAAAGTGTCCGCACATTTGTCAAACAACTTTCGAATGCAAATGTTTCCTGACAAATTTAAGGAAACTTAAGTTTACTGACCTGCCACAGCATAAAATATGTACGGACTATAAATTTTATTTTAACTTCTGAGGAACCTTGTCAAAATTAATTATTCTTTAGAATGTTGCACATATTGCATAAGTTTAAATTCATACAATGTTCCTCGGTCGTCACAAATGAGACTAGGTGAGTGCACATGTGAGAGAACATAATTTCTGATATCTTTCCGAGTTTAAAAATCTTTGATTTTAAAAACTTACAATTTTCCGAGTTTTGAAAGTTGTGAACGCCGTCAAATTACATATAAAATTGCATTATTTTATAAAGACTACAAAAAAATAAACGGTTATAATTAGCACCTATTTAACCTACCTTGACCATTCGCACGTCGATCAATCAGTACACATTACTGTGTTCTATTTGCAGCTTTCCTGGTGGTGGGGCTTCAGTAAATATGTTTCCTTAAATTTTTTAGTAAATGATTTAAATGCAAATGCTGTTTGACAAATTTCCGGGCACTTCCCACAACACAAGTGGATGCTTGTAAGTGTAAGGGTACCTATTACAACTTTCCTAACACAGATACAAGCATAATATTAGTTAGGTAGTATAGTCAATTGTTTTATACGGCGAACATGGAATTACTGGTTTTTGTATGATTTCCAGGTTCAAACAGTTGTAAAAGTTCTCTCCGATTGGTTTCGAAAATAGAGTAGGGTCTGCCGGAGTTTTGTAATTTGTTTAGTGACTTTTACGACGGGTCCTTTGCCCGTTGCTAGAACCATATCATTTTAAATGTAAGTTTTACCGGAAACAGGACATTTTGTACGTAATATCTCATTAGTTAATACAAGACTCAAACTACAACGACGTTCGATGGAGCCGAAATGATAAAACTAAATTTTGTAAAATGAAACTGTGAATCTCGCACAAATATCACTAGGCAGGCGCATAGGTATGATATTGTTAAAGCTCGTTCAGTAATAGGTATGTATAACCCGATTCAATAATGAATGACTTTATTAACGAATTTATTAACCAGTAATAGCTTTTTGCTAAAAAAAATCCAAAATAGCCAGGAAGCTACAGGGCAAAACGGGCCCCCGCGCGACACTGAGAGGAGACATTCATAAATTAATAAGAACACCTATATAGTCTTACCTTTTTGGAATATGTAATAAATTTCAAATATTCTAAGTATATTTCTAAATTTTCAAGTTCATAAATGACGGAAGTAACAAATCTTGATACTGGAATTTAAATACCTACTTATCAATTACTCGTCAATAGCATGAAGATTAGAATGAGGACCTATATTTAAAAAATATTAAATTAAAAATACAATGATATACCACACTAATACTTTTCGTTTGGGTTACCAAACACAATAAAAGATTGAAAACGGTGACAGGAATGTGAACATTTTTCAGATGTCTAGCTAACAGCGATGACATAAAAACAAAATTGTGAGTGTTCTTTTCTGAGAGCATTTCAATTGCCTCTCCCAGCATCAAAATTAATACAACGTCGATCGCAGATTTGCCGCTCAATTCTCAAAAATGTATTCATCATGACCATACAGCGGATTCTGTCCGACATTCAAATCCGCGTCATTAAAAATGGCAATCGCCAAATATATTTATACTGAAATATTATTTTACGTTTTTTCTTCAAAGCTTGCATATTATTTTTAATTCTATTATATAAAGGGTCAAAATATAAGATAATTTCCTTCTAGTAATGTTTTATAGGATAAAGACTTTTCGAGAAAACTCATATAAAACTATGCGTCGTTCAATTACTCTTGAACCGTCTTACAAATAAAAAAAAAAACATGTAAGATGAAATTTTCATTAAATTTTGTATAATTATAATTATCAGTACAAAAACCATAGACTATTTTAAAATCACGGATGTCAGAGAGGTTTAAGTGTAAGAGGAAAACATAATAACAGCGCACAAAATTGGTAATCCTCAAACTGACCTCTCTGGAGCAACAAAGACATATAGGAGATCTCATAGAGGCATACAAAATACTAAAGCGAAACTACGACCATCCACAGTTTAAAAGCATGTTTGTGCTAAACACAAACATTCACTTAAGAGGTCACAGCTTCAAATTTAATCTAACAAGCTTTTCAATAGAAGCAAAAAAGCACTTCCTGACTAACAATCGTGAACAACTGGAATAAACTGCCCGAGGAAGTTATTGAGGCAACCAACATAAACCCTTTAAAAAATACCCTCAATTTTTTAATTGTGAAGTAACGCTGCAGTCGATGCACCAGATAAATTAACTTAGAAAAATACAAAGAAAAATATCTTTTTAACATGTTGTCCGAAGCGGGACTCGAACCCGTGTCCTTGAGTATAGCCCTCAATGCGCTAACGGTTAGTAAACGGTTAAGGAAATCGCCAACGACTGAATCGTAAAAAAATCTAACACAAAAATAGCCTCGACAAGTATTTGAAAAAACGAAAGTAAATAATAACAAATGGCAACACCAGTGATCATCATAGGCATGAACACGTCAGCATATTAAGCTGCTAGTCCATAAATAAATAATAATTATAATTAATTAAGTTTCGGAATCGCAACTTTATTGAATCGGGTAATATAACTGAACGTAAACTGCCAAAAAGTAGCTGTTAAATAATTGAATTGAATTTATTTTCCTGTATAGAGACTATTTGATCGTGTTTAGAATCCACACCCTGATTCTACCCCCTACTTTAATTTACACAATACTAGTCAGTTTTGTTTTAAGAGAGTTTCTAAGAAACTTACAAGTCAGAAATACCTACTAAGTATATAATTATTTGTCTTACGATACTTTTTCTACGCAATTTACGAAAATGTAGAAGATGCAGGTTTAATTTGTATATGAATTTCAGTAAGTCTTATGCAATCGCCTAAATTGAGTTTGCAGAAAGTGCGCTGCGACTCGAAAATTTATAATGTGTTGCCAGTAACATTAAAAAGTTATAGCTCTTGCTAACGTGTAAATTAATTTTAGACTATTGTAAACATGAAATGAATAAATTTATTTGTTACCTGACAATAACGTGATTTGTGTGTTTTATTTTCCATTCCAATACATGTACAATTGATAACAAGAAATTAAATATCTCTTGCTCAATGATTATTTGTCCCCCACGTGACAACATCATGTCATATCTCCATACGACATTATCATACATGAAAATAACTCCCAAACAATAGTTACATCAGTCATATTATTTAAGTGGAAGAATAAATACACTTTACTTAATAAACGGGAAAAAGGTTTTCTGGACGAGCTGTAAGCACCTGTGGTCTAATCTACCTGCATACTTGCTTATTATCGGTTTGATCAAGGGGACATGCTAAAACGCATGATAAAAAAAATGCTTGTGTATACATTTGTGCGGCATATGGCGCCGAGCCACCAAGAAGGTGACTAACGACGCCCATGGACATTCGGTTTTTAGCTGGGGTTTCGAATGCCATGCTGGCCTGACAGGTGCCTATTCATGCCTCGAGAATGTAAATGGAGGGAAATATGTACATACTGGGGAGCTCCGATACATTCCGATATGTGTGATGTATTGCTACAAATCGTTCATAGAGGGCGACGAAGACGCGTGCGCTGCACGGATCCATACAGTGCGGAGGTGGAAGCGCCTGCACTTTGTGCGCGTGGTTGATCGTGAGTTTTTAACCTGTGAAATATTTCTAAAATATTTTATATGATGTAAACAGCTATATTAGTCTACATGAAATGTCCAAGGTAATTAACACATTTAAATGGATAAGCCGGTTAGCTGTGTCAGATTAGCCGAGCGGACAAGAGCACGCCTCCCAAGCGGGAGGCGCGGGTTCGATCCCCACTGGGAGCACAATATTTATTACTTTAGAATTTGTGCTAAAATGGCTGCTGACACTGCAGTGAAGGAAAACCACGTGAAGAAACCCACTTCCAAGCGGGGTTGTCATCGTGGACGTGTATGACTAAAATCCTCTCATATCATGACTTTAAATATTTCTAAAGAAATTACCTTTCTAGGAGTAATCTTTGATGAGTAATTTACATGGAAACCCGATATAGATTCACTTGCAGGTAAATTAAGTTCAGCGTGCTATGCTATTAAAAAAATCAAGGAATTATGTGGTATGCAAGCTGCAAAA
>WYDE02000008.1:20814-41295 GCA_009867175.2 Adela reaumurella | reverse complement strand
GACAATCGGGGTAAGCAGAGCAATCGGTGTTGTGCTGCAAGAACTCTGGTAAATTACAGCACAGCACCGACCACCACGTTTCGCAAGGTATTCGGACAAGATATCTATCAAGCAGCATGTAAGGCACGAAGACTCGCCTACTGTATGACTCCTTGGAATTCCGCGCCAAGGTCGCCGAGCCTGTCGCCCTTTAGCACGGCATTGTGTCCTTATCACTTTGCACAATTTGCGGATTAGCCTAGTTGGTGAGCGCGCGCCTCTTACTCGAGAGGTAGTGGGTTCGATACCTGGTATGCGCACGATTATTCCGGATTTTAAAAGGTCGGTTAAAATTTATGAGCAAAATTACAATGCACCCCGGTGAAGGAAAACTCCGTGATGAAACCTATACTTTAGCAATGCTAATGTACTGTAGTATATAAAGGTTGACTGGAAGAGATTGTCTCCGGCAATAAGTCCGCCTTCTAATAATCAGAAAAGTCTATAGGTATTTATTTATTTAAATTTGACTGGTAGTCCGGCGCTGCAGACGTGGCATTTCTTTACGTTTTTGGAAGATCATGTTTATTTTGGAAATTAGTTGTTGGAAAAAAGTAAAACAGGAGCATGCCTACAGCATTCCTAGACCAGGATTTTATAAAAAAAATCATTTCAATTCACTATCCAGGAAGAAAATAGGGGAAGACACTTGTATGGAGAAAATGCAGCTAGGACACGCTCTTAAAACTTGCTATAAATGTTTATTTACTATAGAATTTCTTCAGGTGTTCAGCTTTTCATTCTAACCGCTTTTCTTATGTTTCAGACCACGGAAAGCGAAGTAAAGATGCGCACAAAAGCGAAGGCCGAGAAACCCGCGGTCACAGATAAAAAGTCCGAGCGTTGTCTTCAGGAGAAGTATCCCCTCAATCCAGACTACCTCAATCAGATCGTAGTACTAGGTAAAGCCTAGTTCGACGACCAGCTAGCACAGCTAACAGGGACACAGCAAATTGCAGCAGTAATATTATCCTGAGCCGGTTCCTCTTCCGTCACTGATTTTAAAGTAATAACAAAAATATACTGTAAAGCTCAGTAAAAACCAAAATAATAATATACAAACACCACTCTACAACTTACAAAAAGACAATGTGGTTTTTTAAAGACATGTGGAAGAGAATTGAGGATAATATGTCTGCTGTAACACTACACAATGGCACTGCTTTTGACACTGAATCAGCACACACGATCGATACACCTTATTTTGGAGCTGCTCCATCAATAACTTTTGGATGAATTACCTTCATACAGGAAAATATTTCATTTCTGGCAAAATCAGTTCGTTTTTTAACTTATTGCGGTGTAGTTAGTACTTCTACTTCTGTTCTCAATCCATTCACTTAGAAGATCACATCGACATGCATAATATAGTCTTCGTCTACACATACAATGTCATGGCGCCCAAAAATTTTAAACGAATTATAATTTTTCCATTCTTTGTCTTCAAATCTGCATGATTTCAGCAAGATTCGGCAAAATTTTAATAATTAGACTCAAGGCTGTAATTTAGTTAGATTTGTCGCAATTTATCAATATGTTTGTATCTATTTATTAAGACTTTGACTCTATCTTAGAGGTAGGTACTAAAGAAATTTACACTAGAGTACGTACCTACCTAAATAATTAAACTCGGCTACTCTTCTTAGTTCACTTCTTAAATTTACTTTATTAGATTTGTAGGAACTATCTGTTCTAATTGTATGACCTGATGACTCAATAATTACGTAATGACTTGACTTATCTTCTTCTTGTATTCTACCAGATCAATCTATCTGCCCTCTGCTCCAATCTGCATTCAAACAGATGACACTTTCTTTGAATTATTAGATAATCTGTAAGATTTCATCTTTATGTTTACAGTACCTTCTACTACGTCTTGGTCTTCTTAAAATAAACCGGTAGCACAGTCCGCCTTTTTACCGTCAAACTTTCTTTCTTAAGTTTGTTTAATAAGAGTTTGTTTTGAAACGGCCAGGAGTTGTTCTGAATAACTGGTAGCTTTTTGAAAGTAGCTCCAACAAGATGTATGTATACCTTGCACTTTTCAAAAACTGACCTCAAGCATGTGTTCACTGGTTCTGCAAGTTCTTTATTACACGATTTTTAACTTCAACAAGCTACCGTCTGTAGATTGCGACAGCGACTATCAGCATCATTTTACGCCACCGACTGTATGATTTGATTCGGAATCCGATTAACAACCGGTCACGGTTGCCAGTGCTCTCTGTTCTCGGATAAGCGGAACATAATGTTGTTACGAAGTACTGAGTCAATGGTTCGACCTTATCGAAAATGAACCGTGAGCGGTTGTTCATCATCAAAATGCTTGACTTGGGTTACTAAGCCTCACATCCCCGAACACCGGGTGTGAGCCACTGAACGATTGTATAATTTTTGCAACGCTCGCTTCTATCCTCATTACTATCGTCAGGGGCGGACTGGCCATACAAGCGCGCGCCCGACCTCCCGCACGCGGAACCACCCAGCATTCATGAGCTCAGTTTATTGGCAGCCACGCACAAATCTCATATGGGCAATTACGACCAAAATTGCACTTACTTCACAGGTTAGTAATATCACGAAAGCAATTTTCCATTTTCCAGTCCACCCCAGCGCCCCGAGAAGACTGCAGGGTGGCACGAGTGGTATTCTAACTATCCTGTTCGATACCGATCACCAGAGCACGACATATTCCGACACAGGCGCGGCCATCGCCATAGACCCGCCAAAGCTTTACGATTTCTTTCAAGTCACATTCACTCACGTAATTGCACAGACAGACACTGTGTCACGAACACGACAGTATCATTGAATTATACCATTGGCATCGCTCAGTACCAAAGCTAATACCATGCATTTTTCTGCATTATCCTTTTGATTCGATACAAATTACCGCTTCACTAGAACTGAATGCACTGTAGCATTTGGCAGTAACGATTGGTATTTGAAATTCTGCATCTGAAATTAGTAAAAGGTGTCAGAGTGCGCAAGTCTTGATATGTCATGCCGCTTCCGCCTGCGCGATGCAGACACCACCTTCCGATGCTTTTACTAAGTCCAGATCTATTCTCTTCTTTCTAAACTCTAACTCTGTCGCATACATAGATATTATCTTCTCGCTTTGGATCTCGTGTTCTCCTGGCTCTGAATGATATTTGCTTATGGTGGGCGACAGACGAGCTGGTGGATCGAAACTGCGACTGTTGTGTGAGCTGCTGCATCGACTACGAGGGCTGGCTACAGTTCCAGAACTGCCTGTTCGGCATCGTGAAAGATCCGCTCTTTGAACTCTTCATCACTACGTGTATCGTACTCAACACGCTATTCCTCGCCCTCGAACACCACGGCATGAGCGAAAGTGTTCGCTCTGCGTTAGATATTGGAAATAAGGTACCTACAGTTAACCACTTACAACAAATCCTCCGGAGTTGCTAATTTTTATTTGTAGAAGTAGCTGCCAACGTTACTTTATCATCTGCAATATTTTTTCAGGTTTTCACGTCAATATTTACATTAGAATGCATAATGAAAGTAATGGCGATGAGTAAAGATTTCTTCGCTTGCGGGTGGAACATTTTTGACCTGATCATCGTATCTGCCAGTCTGCTGGATCTCATATTCGAGTTGGTAGACGGTCTCTCAGTACTCAGGGGACTTCGACTGGTAATTATTCTTAACGTGATTTGGATTTTTCGGCCGTACCTAACAATATTGTATCTTACATAATATGTTACTGTTTCCTTTTCAGTTACGAGTGTTAAAATTAGCTCAATCGTGGACTACAATGAAAGTGCTGTTGAGTATAATTATATCGACAATAGGTGCTCTCGGTAATCTGACGTTTGTGTTAGTGATTGTTATATATATTTTTGCCGTAATCGGTATGCAGCTTTTTTCGAAAGACTATACGCCAGAAAAGTTTGCGCCTGATCCTGTACCAAGGTAACACTTATTTATTACTTCTGAACTCCTCTGGTTTGAGCAAATTTAAATATTATTTTCCTATAATACTTATATGTAAGGTGAAATATATTCTATGTTTTTCATAGTTGGTTTTTATTTAGATGGAATTTCAACGATTTCTTCCACTCGTTCATGATGATATTCCGCATCCTGTGCGGTGAGTGGATCGAACCACTTTGGGACTGCATGAGAGCCGAGCAGATCGCTGGTCCTGAGACTTGCTTCTTCATCTTTCTGCCTGCGCTTGTCATGGGAAACTTCATGGTGCTCAACCTCTTCTTGGCCTTGTTGCTAAATAGTTTTAACAGCGAGGAGTTAAAAAACAAAAAAGAGGTAAGGATCGTCTTGTTTCTTCACCTTTAACTATTCACTCAAATATACGTACTCATATCTTGGGATAAGCTATAATTTTAACCCTAACATTTTAGTTTAAATTGAATTCATTCAAATTTAATGCAATTATTATCAATAAAATATAAAAAAATTAAAATTTTGCCACCTTGTAATGGGGTGGCATAAGATTTATGTAATAATATAGATATGTATTCTTCAAACATTTTAACTGACTATAGCAACTGCAACTACAACAGGAGGTCGGCGAAGAGTCAAAGCTGGCTCGAAGCTTCGAACGAATCCGCTCCATAGTGCGCAAGAAAGGCTTTTTGATATCCAAGACTGAGAAGAAATCAAAACTTGAAGAGATCGTCAACGAGGTTATGCAACAGAACCGCGAGATGAAGGAGAAGAAGTCCTCCGTAACGAGCGAAAATAGGTATTCAGCGTCAATTCAGGAGACAGTACTATTCCCGCACGACAATATCTATAGTCATAGTTATCAGGAAGCACTCAATAGGTGAGTCCAAAGGGCGAATCAAAATTGTGTACAGTATTCATTGGAAAAACCTGCGTCATCGTATTTTGTCGATGTGAAATAGGCCCTTAAACCCCATTTGTAGGCGTAGGTATCCAATTTCATAACGGCAAAGGTATGTAGATGACAATGGTTTCTAATTGTAATGTAATTTATGCATTCGGAAAACATCCAATACATTGGAAAATATTATTACACTCACTCTAGGACATAACTATTGAGCAAATCACTGACACAGTCACAGCTTCTGAATGAAACACTCATAGGACACACACGCCATAAGCTTCCGCGAGCTCACACCACCGCTTCAGACCATTGCCAAAACTCGCCATAATTCACAGGCCAGTATCCGGCTCGGATTTCTGTTACCCTACTCTTTATCAATCTGGGAACAACTATAACCACGGCAGCCAGGAGACGCTAAAGGATATCAGAGAGATCGCAGCGGAGCACAAGATCAGCAGTATCCGCGAGGACTCCAAGGAGAATCTAGATGACACCACGCCACCAGAACAAATCGCCGCCAGACAACTCCTGAACCAGATGTCCTGCGGGTACCACACGCAACCTTCTGATTCTAGAGGTATACTTTTCCTTTCTATTCTTGAAATCATATAATTTTCTAGAATATGTATACTATATATAACTAGGTATTCTGAATGAGCCTGAGAAGTACTGTTCTGTGTGATCTGACAAACGCAAAAAAAAATACTGGACATGATGCAACTTCAAGCAATATTTAATTAACTAGGTACATAATAATATATACGTAGGTACATGTATTCCTACCCAGAAAATATATATATTATTTAGGATCAATTTATTTAAGAAATAGAAAAAAATACTTTCCAATAATTTTCAGATGGCACAGAACACTATGAAATGGCCCAATTTCCAAGTAAAAGTACACCAGAAAAGTTGAGGCGTGCTGACTCTGAACCTCCACTTAGCGCACACAGCAAGAAATCAGGGGAGACCACCAGCATCGTCGACATGAACAGACCTTGGCAAACCCTCGTGTCCTACGTCGATGAGCTGACGGTTGGCGGTAGGAGGAACTCAAAGGGCCAATACGCGGATGGTATGGGAAAATTTCCAGGGTTTGGTAGACGGAAACCAGCGAAAGTTCCACAGGACTGTTTTCCCCAACATTGTTATCAAAGGTATTGTAACAAGCAATGGTCAGTATTGTGTATTTAAGGTGATAATTCTATCCATTCGCATAAGTATTGGTTCATTCAGAATTCAGTCATTGTAATGGTCATTGTCAGCTTTTATGCCATCAGTATTTAGTTAGACGTACCTACAATCATAAGCCTCCTGTAAGTTTCGCCACAGCGCTCTGCAATTCGTTTTACTATTTCTATTTTTTTCGATCACATCGTACTGGAACAATTTCACAAGTCATTTGAATGTCCTTAACAGTTTCATTTAAATTTTAGATGCCCATGCTGGGACGCGTGCATAAAAACAAAATTTGGTCAGCGTTGGATGTTCATGCGCACTTTTATCTTACGCTACGTGGACACCCCGGCGTTTGAGTGGTTCATCCTAGTTCTCATCTTCGCTTCGAGCATCACTCTCTGCTTCGAAGACATCCATCTCGAAAACAATAAGCAACTCAAGAGGATCCTCTATTGGACCAACTTTGGCTTTTGTATGATCTTTGTCGTGGAGATGTTCCTGAAGTGGATCGCATTGGGGTTCTTCAGATATTTCACCAGTTTTTGGACTATATTAGATTTTGTTATAATGTTTGTAAGTATTGAAAAATAAAATTAATGAACAAATCTTCACTTTAATAGTTGTTTTTTTTCAGTTTATAATGATGTAGCTACATTATCCTAAAATTATTACTTTCAGGTCTCCGTATTCAGTTTATTGATAGAAGAAAATGAAAACCTCAAAGTGCTACGGTCGTTGCGAACTTTGAGGGCCCTAAGGCCACTTCGCGCGATATCGCGGTGGCAGGGCATGAGAATAGTAGTGAACGCATTGATGTATGCTATACCGAGTATCTTCAATGTTCTGCTTGTCTGCTTAGTTTTCTGGCTCATATTTTCCATAATGGGTGTACAGTTCTTCGGAGGAAAATTTTTTAAATGCGTTAATGAAGAAGGCGAGCTTCTGCCACTGGAGGTAATTATCTACAAAATTTGTGTTACTTGACATTTATTAGACAAACAAGAACAACAAATTAAATTAAATACTCCCGACCAGGATGAGAAACTTTGGCTGGACCTTTGGCTTGAGCTGCCTTAGTGGATCTACTGGACTATTAGAAGGAGCTAATACTAAAACAAAATACACTTATTTGATTTTTTACTTATTTTTCTGAGAAATTAAATTTTAAAAGAAATTTTGGTTCAACAGGTTGTGAATGATAAGTGGGAGTGCATCTACAACAATTATTCGTGGATCAACTCCAAGATATCCTTTGACCACGTCGGTATAGCGTACCTGGCGCTCTTCCAAGTGGCTACTTTTGAAGGTTGGATGGAGGTGATGGCTGATGCTGTGGACGCACGGGGTGTGGACCTCCAGCCAGCAAGGGAGGCTAATCTCTATGCATACCTTTATTTTGTTATATTCATTGTGTGTGGATCGTTCTTCACGCTCAATCTCTTCATTGGAGTCATTATTGACAACTTCAATATGCTCAAAAAGAAGGTTGGTAGTATAGCGCAGATTACCTCATTATTTTTAATAATAATGTGATATTTATGCAATTAAAATGTTTTTCATTCCAGTACGAAGGTGGGGTTCTCGAAATGTTTCTAACAGAAAGTCAGAAGCACTACTATACAGCAATGAAGAAATTAGGGCGAAAGAAACCACAGAAGGTCATTAAGAGGCCAATGAATAAATTCCTAGCAATGTTCTACGACCTCTCGAACTCCAGACGATTTGAAATAGCGATATTCGTTCTAATATTTCTAAACATGCTCACTATGGGCATTGAGCATTACGATCAGCCGCATTCGGTGTTTTTCGTCTTAGAAGTTAGTAATGCGTTCTTTACTACTGTGTTTGGATTAGGTGAGTCTAAATAATTTATTTTAACTTTATTCGGGGCTGCTTAAGTTGTAGTAGCTGTAGCTTAATATATTTCATAAAATAATTCTCACACATCTTCTTTGCCGTTTTCAGAAGCAATCGTTAAGATAGTCGGTCTGCGCTACCACTACTTCACTGTTCCGTGGAACATGTTCGACTTCCTGCTGGTGTTGGCGTCGATCCTGGGCATCCTCATGGAGGACATCATGATAGATCTCCCCATCTCGCCAACGCTGCTGCGCGTCGTCAGGGTCTTCCGGATCGGGAGAATATTGAGACTGATTAAAGTACGACCTTATTTGAAAATTTTAAGCTTGATATTATACTTAATCACGCCACATCACGTCTTGATCGGTGCATCCTTCGCTGAAATATAGATCTTCGGTGATCGGTTCATATTGTTTTCTCATCATGTGTTCAATTAATATTGAATTCTGCATCTATCTTAGTAAATTAATTTAAGTTTATGTTGACTAGACTTTATTTTTTAAAATATTTTACTTCATAAAATTTTCAATTTCCAAGTAATTTGTTTTTATATGTTCACAGGCCGCTAAAGGCATAAGGAAGCTTCTATTCGCATTAGTGGTATCGCTGCCAGCTCTGTTCAACATTGGGGCCTTACTGGCTCTCATCACATTCATCTACGCCATAATCGGGATGTCTCTCTTTGGACACGTCAAGGAGCAGGGGGCCCTCGACGACCTCGTCAACTTTCAAACATTCGGCAGGAGTATGCAGTTGCTTTTTCGGTATTAACTCTTGAATAACTGCTTTTACTCTCTTACTTCCAAATTTATGAACCTTTCCATAAATAAATAATTATGTATTTACATAATTGAAAAATTGTTGCCATTTCTGAACGCAACGGCTCCCAGTTACCAGACCAACAATTTTTTGATGCCGAAAAAATAAGGAACACGTAATTTTCTTAACAAAATCACGTCTTTTTATTCACTTCCTCCTGGCCTATTATGTTAACCTATTGATTTAAAAGGTAATATACCTAAGATAATATCCACACTAAGATTTATATGAATACCCCACTATCGAGCAATGTCATTTCTCAATCTTAATCCACTAAATCTATCTTGCAGTTTGATGACGTCAGCTGGTTGGAACGACGTACTGGAATCGCTGATGATACAACCGCCGCAGTGCGAGCTGGGCGGGCCAGGCCAGCTCAACGGCAACTGCGGGTCTCCATTACTCGCTATCACCTATTTCACCAGCTTCATAATCATCAGCTACATGATCGTTATCAACATGTACATCGCCATCATCCTCGAGAACTTCAATCAGGCGCATCAGGAGGAGGAGATTGGTATTGTGGAGGATGACCTGGAGATGTTCTACATACGCTGGTCTAAGTGAGTAATTTTTTGTGTACCTATTTTATTCTTTTCATTGTTTATTCTTAGTTTTCACAATAATTTTATTAGTTTAATTATTTTGAAATTAACCTTGCTTGATTCGAAATTCGAGATGACGTCAACGAGTAATCTTCAGTTTATGAAGTTTCTGTTTGAGTATTGGACCTTCATTCATGGGTAGAAGTACCACTCAATTAATACTGCTATGTAGGTACTGCATTTCACCAGTCCTTAAATTCTCTAATGTGCATTGTGTAATTTTTCCCAGATATGATCCGCACGCAACGCAGTTCATAAGCTTCTCCCAGCTGTCAGACTTTATCGCATCTCTGGACCCGCCCCTCGGCATCTCCAAGCCGAATACAGTAGCCTTAGTCAGTTTCAATCTTCCGATAGCCAAGGGGAACAAGATCCACTGCCTGGACATCCTCCATGCCTTGGTGAAGCATGTCCTGGGGCACGTGGAGGAAACTGATACCTTCAGACAACTTCAGGAGCAGATGGACATTAAGTTTAAGAAGCAGTTTCCTACACGCAAGGAACTGGAGATTGTATCGTCCACGAGATTGTGGAAGCGCCAGGACAAAGCAGCCAGGACGATACAGCGATCCTTCAAGGAATATATTAAGTAAGCTTCAAAATTAGTGAATGTAACAATGTCTTACTAAACGATACAAAAATATCGATTTCAGCAGATTTGTAAATTTTTAGGGACCGTTAATTTTTCTTGATTACAGATTTACAATCTCCACGGTTAGTGTTTTCTGACAAGACACTTGCCTGAAGATAGACACACTTTCAAAGTTGGACTAAAATTTTAGTTCAAGTTTTCTAATTTCGTCACACGTAAAATGTGTTTTCAATGTGGTATTGACTTCTGTGTACAGGCGAAAAAACCGCAGCCCATCAGCAGGTGAGCCCGAAGAAGAAAGCGTGCGCTGGTCTCCCGGTGGCGGCTGGCAGGGCAAACTGAGTGCATTGTTGCACGTACACCGTGGCTCTAGAGCTTCCTCAAGAAAGGTGTGTATTTACTTTTCATTTCTTACACCTACATTAGCACTTCTAACAGGTCCGCCGACAGTTCCAGGGTTATAAGGGGCTTTCCTGCAGATGCGTTTTAGCACATTACCTGAGCCTAAATATCTGTAACCATAAATGTTATTGATTTTTTATTACGGGGAGCCAAAGTAGAGGTTTCATACTTTTGGCTCCCGGTAATAAAAAATCTATATAATTTACGGTTACGTATATTTAGGCTCCCCGTAATAAAAAATCAATATTATTTATGGTTACGGATATGTAGGCTCAGGTAATGTGCTAAAATGCATCTGCAGGAAAGCCCGTTAATGCACTGATGGCAACAATCCACAAAATAAATATGCACCAACATTTTGCAAACTTCTGGCTCTTCTCGCGGCAAATTTATCGGATTGTTCCGACGTTTCGAACAGAGCGGCCTGTGCATGGTCACGGAGACGTCCGCTCGCTACGTGAGCGGCGAACGTACTCAACGAATGGCCATCTGATATATTCGCTGCGAGAAGAGCCGGAACTTTTTGAAATATGTTGTTTAACGACCGCGGTAGTTTCAAAAGTAAATATACACCATGTTACTTCTACAATTTTGGCTGGACCTTGTTAGATAGGTACTTCTAGAACCTGATTTAGCAGGTTATATTCATACGATTAGGCATAAAATTTTAGTATTTGTTGTGTAAGTGGTTAAAAATTTGTACTATACGTTCAAAGTTGTTAAAATTATACGATTTCGGTTGTAGGACGTGCAAGGAACTTCCGTAAGTATTTTGCCACAAAATTGGTTCTGGAGCATTATTAGCTGCGAACGACCTAAATTTTGGAAGAACGACTTCTCACACCTATGTTCCAAAACCCGTTTTCCTAATAACCTTATGGACAGCTTTTTAGTTAAAAGCATGTGTACTAGTGATGTTGCCTTTTTTTGGGAAAATTAACAGAAAATGACCTATTCAGCATTACAAATTGATTTGTACTATAATCTCTACTTTACATACATAACATGTTGCTGCTTCTTGCATGAATTCACTTCCACATTGGCTATAGTCAATTCGAAAGCACGACAACAACCACGACAAATCTAAGAATTCCTATATGTTTTGAACAGTGACAGATTGTAAGGTTGAGGTCCTGTACTGTGTATAATTCTGTATAGATGGATGCTGTAATTCCGGTGTTGTTATGCTGTGTCCTGAAGACCTTTGTATAAGTACTTCTTATTGTTATGTGATGATGTAGCATGACATTTTGAGATTTTTTTTGTACACAACCAGCCAGTCGGAATCGTTATTGTTTATTTTTCTCTAAAGCGAGGCATATGCTATCGATGCCTTTAGTCGTTCAGCTGGATCAATGACTAAATTCTAGATACCTTGGAAGAAATACTTCAGCAGTGACTTTGTTCCACTGTTTGTGGGAATGTCAACGGCTATCTTCGAATGGAGAATATAAAGGTGTGTATTTTCATGCAGTCCTCTCGAGCTTCTGACGCATCTGATCTGAGCGAACTGGGAGGTGCGTGGCTCAACCTGCCTCTTCTGTTGTTGTCCGGGACGACAGAGGTGGAGCAGGGCGCGACGACGCCGCGCCGTCGCTCCGCGTACGGTCTGCCGCTCTTCCTCCGTCATCAGGATGCCATGGACGAGGTATCATCGAGCTAAGGTTATTTTGTAAACCCTGCATCATAAGTTCACTTTTATCTAAAATATATAATTTTAATTTGTACTTCATGATCTTCCGGTCTTTCGATCTGCATGTTTAGGTGTAGATTTTTTTATTTCTTCACTTTCACCAGCCGCTTAAAGTCACACTGCTGGGCATGTGCATCTCAAGGATATGAGATGATATTTTTGACTTTCGCTTCAGCAGTGACAATTTAGAAGCATTACACACCAAGAGTACTTTCGCATTAATAGTTTATACACAATTTCCTATAGGTTTATACGATTTGATTTGATTTATACGTGTAAACCTATAGGTTTCCTTATGGTGTTTTCCTTCACCGGAGCAAATATGTCTTATTTACTTTACTCAAATCACGTAGGTAGTAGATAGATACAGTTGCAGTTGTAAAATTTATTTTCTCTTTGAATACAAGTCATTGCTTGTCGGACAGGTTGCTTCTTGAAGATATTGGACTATTGAACTGTTTAAATTGTATTGTCAGATTTAAATAAATAAGTTTTTTGTCTTGAGGCTCATATAATGTCAATTAATATTTGCGAAAATGTTGCAGGAATCTGGTCATTCGGGTCCAAAGCGCGCGGGTTCCTTACGCCTGACGCCTCGATCGTCCATACGACGCGGTGCCTCCCGCCCGCGCACTCCCACCTCGCCCGCCGCCGGCTCCAGCGAGGTCAGCATCCTTGTGACGGAGGCCTCGCCCGACGGCGGCGGCGGCGCTCCCGTACAGAGCGAGGCGACCGTCGTGCGAGTGCTTGTGCACAGGGAGAGCGACGAGCAGCGAGATGCTCCCAGCTGATCCGCGACCGACGCCGGCGACGAGCCGCTCGTGTAGACACACGTGGTGTTGCTACACATATAGACACACGCGGGTGTTGCTATACGTACAGACACACGCGGGTATTGCTACACGTATAGACACACGCAGGTCTTGCTACACGTATAGACACACGCAGGTGTTGCTACACGTATAGACACACGCGGGTGTTGCTACACGTATAGACACATGCAGGTATTGCTACACGTATAGACACATGCGGGTGTTGCTACACGTATACACACGCGGGTGTTGCTACACCTATAGACACATGCAGGTATTGCTACACGTATAGACACATGCGGGTGTTGCTACACGTATACACACGCGCGTGTTGCTACACGTTGTCCAGTGCCAACTTCACATGCTTCTTTTATGGTACCTATTCTTTTCAACTGAGGATCACAATGTTCCCAGATGAATGTTAAGTCTATTGCGTCTAATTCTTCCCAGTAGTATGATCAGTAGGACTAATAAGAAAGACTACTGGGCAAACGCGTATTTTAAATATTCCTCCTTGAAACCGAAACATTGCCAGCATTTTGAGCTAACATCACACTGATGTATATGTACCTGACTAAAAGTTATTCAGGTATCCTACTAAAAACTAATAAAATAAAACATACTCGTGATATTTGTGTAGGTGTGAAGTTGGCAAACTGGACGGACTTACAATATTTTAATAAAGTGACGTCCGTGCTCGTTTCCGGCTGAAGTTGTGCAGTGAGATTAGTCGCTGCGGATGCGACGAAATCACGACTCACGTCGATAACTTAATTTTAAATTCGCTCCGCTCTTTTTTCCAATAATGTAGCTACGCTTATTTAGAATCGATTGTGAACTGACCGTGTTAATGCTGTGCGGACGCGATAGAATTTTTAGTACTTTCCATAGATTATAAAGAATGGGTGCGTTCTCGTCGCGTTGTAAACGAATTGAATCTCTGTAAATATTCTCGTAGTTCGAATGAAGTTAGTGAGCGAGCTTAGCTTCTCAACTTAAGGTCGCGTGTCACTCGAATGGTTGCTAATTCGTTAGATTTTATAATAACCCACATATCACGCATATGGTACCCTCATAGAGAGCTTATACCCGTGTACTCTCCGATATTGTATCGGAGGTATCAATAAAACCTAATAATGTACCATTTAACCCAAACAAAAACATTAAATTTATAGTATGTGCGTGTAATCAACTATATGGGAATTTTGAAAAAAGAAAAAGTATTTCATTATAAGACATTCATTCGTAGCTATAAATGCATATGTTACCTTGTAAGGCTGTATTTTTCCCACAAGCAGTACACTGCTTGTGGGAAAACGCAAAAGGAAGTAACACCACATCGTAATGTTATTTAGTAATTCTTCATTAGGCATTTCACTCTGGGCAGTGCTCTCCTCACTTCACACACTTATCACACACTGCATAAACTAACCGTAACAGTTTTAGACGCATTCAATTTACTTAAGGTGACTGCGATTATTGTCAAAAACCTACCCCGCCATAAATCTTAGTTTTGAAATAACTTTTTAAAAAGTGAGCTAAGCGGTTATTAGGAGATACCGAACTAACTTGCAAGCTAAAACACTCCGCCATCGGAGAGAAGTAGCTTCCCTTTGTGTCTTCTAAGCTGTTCCATGGAGATTCTGTGAACTCGCTCCACGCCTTAATTCCCGCTTCCCCTTTCTAACATCGATCCACACGTTGGAGGGAATGGTCTCCATCCATTTGTCGTTGACGTGCCAAAATGCCGAACCAAGCGGTTCTAGAACTTTTCTAATAAGCACGTCCAAAATGTGGAATCTGCTCCCTGTGGAGATCCCCCAACGTTGGGGCCTTCAAGAGTAGGGTCAACAAGCACCTGTCGAGTTGGCGTGGTGCTCCATCATGCGCTGTCTTAGACTCCGTCGATGCTGCAATCACGACTGGAGTCGAGCGCCGACAGACTATAAATAAAATAAAAAAATCTAAACTTAGATTTGTCTTTGGGGTGGGACCTTCATCAGCAGTAGGCCTCTTAAACAAATTTTATATTAGCTATTACATATTGAAATCCGCCATACTTAAGTATTGTAATAATGTCGCATAAGCTAGCGTACATACCGAGATTATGAAATAATTTTAAAAAGTCAATTCTCCGGATAAAATAAAGGATGCATTTAGCTGCAAGTCTCAAATAAACACAATCCTAAACCACAAAGTAAACACGGAAATAGCTCAATATTTTTTATAGGAAATATTTGATTTTACAAAAGTTAAAAACCCACTTAAATTTGCGCATAATAAAACAAAGTAAGGTAAATAAACGTAAGTGCGTGCCTTTTGTTAGTAGAGTTATTTCTGTCGACTAGAATAATGAAGTGTACCGAGGTACAATTTTATCGTAGTAACGAGACAGTGGTGGTCAATTATTTCGCCCGCGTGCGATACACGAAAACATTAAGTGGGAACTCTCTGAATAAGCCTACTTTCTTTAATACTACATACTTAAAAAAAATTATCTGCCAAAATTTCCGAGCACATAAGTTTTATTCTACCCTTTGTCAGTGCAATGCCATTTTTAAGATAATTGATTTTAAGATCGCGAACGGTAGAACTTAGAACCGGCTTACGATGGTTAGTTTTTTAATAGAATACCATTAATGAAAGACAATATTGAATATTTAGGCAGAATAGTTTAATTATTAAATTATTACGCCGAGTCGGCGCGGCTTTTTTGGCCGTTCGTTTTATTATAAATCTATCTACTGCAGGTCGATAGGCAGAGCTTAGTTAGACACTCTTCTAAATTTTCACGTTCTTTTCAATTTACAATTACAAAATTACATTAAGTATTTATTATTCAATTTGAACGGTGTTTAAAATAGTTTTTTTTTATTTAAAACGTTATAAGTCAGCTTTACCTGCGAAAAAATTAACATAATTTTTCACTATAAATGAAAATTTACATTAAGTATATTTAATTGAATTTTGTTACATAATTTATAACAAAATCTTATCATCATATGTGATATTATTAGGATTTATTTATCTCTGAAGTCGGTTACAGAATGAAGCGATGAAAACTAGATTTACTATTATTTTTCGTTATTGTTACATGAAAAGTTATTTTATGAGAAAATGTACGAATATAGATTAGTGTGTCTAAAGGCACCTCAAATTTATTTAATATGCATATTTATTACTTGGGAGAAATTAACATGTTCTAATGAAGCTTTACTCCATTCGTCGACTAAGTTTTGTTTCCGGACCAAAATGTCTTAAGTTTTAACTGTTTCTATATCCACGTTTTTGAATTTTTACTCCCTCGACCAATCCGAGCACTTTTTTAACCTTTTCCAAATTGTTTGTATATTTCTACACTTTGGTCTATTTGGAGAAATATATTTATAAAAATACAACTATTATTGCGCATATTGGTTAACGCTAAATCCTATTTCAAAGAAGTTAAGCCGCTGGCCCACTATTATAGAATTATATGTCGTAATCTCATAATCTTGCCATTCTGGGAAGCCATTATCTAAGCCTTTTTTCGATACGAATTTATCGAAACCCCATACATAGTCGTCAGGTAAAATATATGAAATTACGATTAAATCGTGTTGTAAAAAGGCTTAGATAATGGACCCCCTGGTCTTTTCTAAATATAAAAGGTTCTATGCATTGTAAGAGATACAAAGTAAAACAATAATTATCCGGGTTGCGGAGTAGTCTGGTTGGTGAGCCAAAATCTGTGTGCAAAATTACAATGCACACCGGTGAAGAAAATACCGTAAGGAAACCTATATACTAACAATACAATGTGTTGTAGTGTTGTAGTTGTACAACGGTTTACTGGTGGATGTTGTCTCCGGCAATAAGTCCTTCTGCTAAGCAGAAAATTCTACATTTATTTATTTTTATTTAATTGTGGACATTGAATGTGCAAGAATCGTAGTACGTCCAATACAAGTTTGGAAAGTCAACCGTTATAGTTGACTGGAATATATTGTCTTCGGCAATAAGTCCTTCTGCTAAGCATAAAATTCTACATTTATTTATTTTTATTTAATTGTGGTCCCATGCCTTACTCCTTACTCTAATAGTTTTAAACAAAATTTGTGTAGTCATAATTTCTTATTAATTGTGCAAATTATAAATGACACCGTTACATCAAATGTACAATAGATTCTTGTGCAAGAATTGTAGTACGTATATTACAAGTTTGGAAATGAGCCAAAAATTATTTCATAACAAAAAACCTCCATACATTTTTATTTCTTAATATTTCCAAAAATTGTAAAGTGTCAACACTAAGTGAATACGGAAAATGTATAAAAATAATCTAATATTTAAAATTTTCAACAAAATAGTGAGCAAATGGCGTTTTTCAGTTTTACGAGCCTCACAGGCTCAAAGTATTTTTTTAGGGGATAAAGTTTCAAAGTATGTTAGTAGGATCTATATTGTGTAGCATATATACCCTGTGATAGTGGGCAAGCGGTCTTGGAAAAAAAGAAATATAAGAAATGTTTACAAGTTCACAACCAGTGTAGGCGAATAATCAATATTTACACAATTCATTTGCGCTTCTAGTCCTAAGAGCACAATTTAGCTTGTATAAAAATCACTCAAATTGTTGAGTTTTTGTATAAATTGTTAGATTTATCATCGAAGTTAGAAATTCTCCACTAATTTATAATCGTCACTGATAATTTTGTTACATTATTTGATAATGGAATGCAGGAAATATATGTAATTTCTTACTTGTAGGGAAAATCATGCGAAAGCTGAACATGTAAATAAAAATGCAACGCAATAATTTTCATTAAAACAACGTATATATTTCTTCTTAATCGTATTGACAATTTGAGTTTGAGGATACGTGAGAGTCTAGTGTAGCTAGGGGGCTCGCGGCGGACGCGTGTCTTATGCAATAACTTTGTTTTTACGTTGTAATTGTATAATATGTACATAGAAATTTTAACTCAAGTCTGTGAGATAATTAATTTTCTTCCGAGGTACAAATTATAAAATTAACCAATGTTGAAAATTATAATTAAAAAAATACAGAAAACTGACACTGCATTTTATCATTACCAAACCATCCTACATCGCAATTACTAGGGTAACATAAACTATTTTATGAGCTGTCGTTTACTTGGTAGAGACGCGGGTTCTCCGGTTCCACGAAAAGTTGACTCCGTAAGACTTGGGGGGCTCCTCCTTGGCGGTCTTGCCCTCGTCGATGAACCAGGCCCAGCCGTGCTTCTCGCAGTGCTCGATCGCGTCTTCTTTGCTTTGAAACTCCACCTGTACAAGCAGGTTTTCATTTTGAGACCAGTATGAAAATAATTGGGTCTCGTATTTGGCTTAATGTCCTAATTCCTAATACTTCAGGCTTCATAAAACAGGCTTCAGGCTTCTGGACTTCCGTATATTTAAATTGAAAATATTTCTGAAAAGAGTTTTCAAACATTTTCAATGCTCAAAAACTCTTCATATTAGAATTAGGTACCCATACTCGGCCAGGATAACTTCTTCATATTCATTACATAACATTACTCCACCATTAGCTGATACAATCTTTGGAGAGATCTCCCGACCTAAGGCAGAAATAGTGAATACCTAGGGAAGGCATTGAACTCAGCTTTCAATGGCTTCACGGAACATATCCAGGCCTATTGGCAGTATAGGGCGTTAATCGAGATCGGGACTAGCGAGCGGCCGCTCTTTAGTTCTCCAGCATACCTTATGTTTTGGCTCGCTGCAAGCCCTCATCAGCTAGTCTGGGATTACTCAGACGCAGAGAACCACCAGTCCCCACTCTAGACAAGGGATCTCTGCTCTGCCTATCACTATAATAATATGCCTATTGCCTGAAATTTAATATATTATTATACATAAAAATTTAAATATCTAGCAAACTACTCTACCAATTTTCGTATTTATAGGACCATTTGATAGGTATTAAATTTCGCCACAAGTTTTCCCTTATGCTATCTTCAGTATCTGGCTCTGCCTGGAAGATACAGCATAAGGAAAAATATCAATATACTGCCTTGAATATATTGCCTGCCTATAAATATTCTGGTGGATGCCTCCAGTGATGCTTTCTCTCCATAAATATGAGCGCAGCGTTGATCTTGGCAGACCCAGATTCTTGAAGAGGCTGTAGAGTGACTTCGCCGGTAGTCCTCTTTCTCTGACTTCCACAACGAAGTGATGTCTTATAATACGTAATATTAACTCTTTTGCGAACTCTCAGCCCTTGTCTCTCTTCCACTTCTATCCAGTGGCAATTACTTGTCATTCAGGCAACCCATATCCCGTTTAGGAACTTCCCTGTTCTAGTCTGAGAGCTACCCTATTTCATGTTACCTTGTTCTACTCTGAAAGTTACCCATACCCTGTGTAGTTACTACCTTGTGTGTAACTAACTACCTTATTCTTGGTTGCGGATTAGCCGAGTTGGTTAGCGCACGCCTCTTACTCGAGAGGTCGTGGGTTCGAAACCTGGTATGCGCACAATTTTTCCGGATTTTAAAATCTCGGTTAATATTTGTCTGCAAAATTACAATGCACCACGGTGAAGGAAAACACAGTGAGGAAACCTTTACACTAACAATGCTAATGTGTTGTAGTGTATAAAGGTTGACTGGAAGAAATTGCCTACGGCAATAAGTTCGCCTTCTGATATGCAGGAAAGTCTACATTTATTTTTTTTATATTTATATTTGTTCTATTCTGAGAGCTACTATATTCGTCTAGGAACTACCTAGTTCTATTCTGAGAGCTATCCATATCTACATAGTCTTGCGGAATCACGAATCTGTCTTGGAGCTATAGATATTTAAACGTGCATCATAATCTATTCTTGAAACTACTCATATCTAGTTTTTGAGTGAACCATATGCAGGAAAGAACGGCAAAGTAGTACGTAGTGCACACTATTCATAACTTGAAACACGGGTTCACCTTCAAATTCGAGAGTGGATCGCCTGTAGAAGTCCACCCCATGAGGGGGTTCTCCCAGCGCTGGCGGTTGTCGAACTCCATCTGCCAGAAGTTGATGTTGTTTGTACCGCTCTGCATCGCGTTCTTGGGAGGCATGTAGATACGCACGCGGCGGGTCTTGATGTGCTCCTCTGGGATACCCGTCACCGGGCTCAGATCCGGCTGCAAAACAATATAAACTATTTATTACACATATTAATTAGTATATACAGGTCATATATAGTAGTATAGTAGTACAGTAGTAAGTAGTAGTAGTGGTAGTATTATCATATATTATATATTTTTTAACACTGTACTACATTGTGGTATTACAAATAATTACAGCGAGTTGATACAATCTCGTATAGCATTTTCTGACAAGGGCTCTTTACACCTGAAATATTTATTTACCTGAATGATATATGATTTTTTGCAGATAGAATTAATTAATTATCAACTTATCAAGCTTAAATTAAATTATTCTTTATTCTATTGTTAATGAGGCTCTCAAACTGTAGTTTTACAGTGTAAGCTGTGTCTATTGTGTGGTTAGTTGAAACGTTTTGTAAGAAAGTCGTTTAGGAAACCCTGCAGAGCGTCACATTTGTGAAGCCGGGAGCCACTAAGCTCCCAAAGGATAGGACGAAACCTTCCTCAATTTTGGGAGC
>WYDE02000007.1:103227-114604 GCA_009867175.2 Adela reaumurella | reverse complement strand
AGGGTAGTGCATGATAAGAATGAAAGAAAGCATATAGCATGTCAAGTACAAAATAACATATACATAAGATTATATTGTTGTGGTTGCGCGTGGTCCCAAACCCGGTAGCAATGTAGGTTTCATCCCGGGCGTATGGCTTCGGCCGGGGGTTCCTTAGTTGGTGGACTGGGACGGCTTAGATCGGCCGGGGGAGGGCTTCAGTCTATGTCCAATAGTGGGACCTTTTCGGAAAATCCGGTTAAAATCCGGTGAGCAGCTGTGGAGCCTCGATCAGCTTAAATGATTACTGCAGGCCTAAGGGACCTATGGAACCGAGGGAGTGCAGTTGTAGACGGCCTTATGTTATAGGCGCACGTCTTGTGCAGAAGGACGTCTATAAATATACAATTATCAAAAGAAAAATCGAAGTCTGCCCCTCCGGTGGAAGAGGCGTGATGGTATGTACGTATGTTCTGTTAAACTATCAGTAAGCATAATTCATACATATATTAAAATTTTAAAGCTCGTTAAATTGTTCTGTTAAATTTGTAATAACCGGAATGCACCGAGCCGACGACCATTTGGCAACCACCCATTACGTTTCCGTTTAGCCACCTACATCGTTCGGCGATCGCCAAAGACTAGGTAGTTAAGATTGAGTCCTTTTCACTGAATGCATGATATTTCGCAAACAATAATAGACGCTCGCAGCGTGAGCTCGGCAAGAACGCAGACAGATAATGCGGTCTTCTTTCCGTTGACATAACAGTATTAGGGTGTGTGACCAGTTCTAACTTCAAAGTACCGCCGCCGAGCCGCTTCTTGTTATAATAGCCGAGGAAACCCGCAGTGCGGATCCATTCAGCGAAATTCGTAAGAAAAATATTTACTTTTCGCGTGAAAATTTACGGGATGTAAACATTAGGTTCGACTTTTTGGAACTGGCCAGTGGGGGTGTTTCTCTATCTGATACCGAGCAGCTTTTTGTAAAAATGTTGTTTAAAAGATAATTTGTTTGTTTTCTCCTCACATTTTAAAAAAAGTATTGAAAAACATATTTTTTCTTTAAATATAAAAGTCGAAGAAGCAAATTTATTCAGGTTCATGTAAAGATTCGCCCCCTTTCGGGTGGTTTCACTAATTTAGGTAACATCGTGTATAAATAATTAACTAAATCTTAACATAAAAATAACTGACATTTCTGATAATCAAACATGTGCAAGAAAAGTTTAAAGTTTCGCTCTGGCATTGAAATCTTCACAATGAGACTCAGTGTAGGTTCAACCGCAGGAAAGAAGGATCGATGATATTATTTGTGGTAGGGCGAAAATGCAGATACTTTGGTAGTTAGAACGTACCCAATTAAATTTTAACGGTATTATTGTTTGTTTTTGTTGTACTTTAATTCTGGAGGAAATTTGCATTTTTTACGTTGCCGGAGGTTATTCCTTCAAGTTCCTCGTTGTCAATCACGCCAGATAGATTTTTTTAACATTAGAAATGTTTATGAATGGGCCAGATGAGACTGAAGCTTCGTGTAATGAAACCACACGAGGAAACGAAAGTTACGAAAAACAAGACAGCGAACGTTACGTCTGCTAATCCCTTTACTCTTTTATTTAATGAAAATAACATAGGTGAGTAAATAAAATAAAGGAATATGCACCTGTCTACTCAGCAGAAAGCGGATTATTGCAAGAAGCAATTACTTCTAGAGCGTTTCCCAAGTATTACAGAAAGGCGAAATACAATGTCACAAAGTATCGGTTATGGAAACCAATAAATCACCAGCATTACTGTCCAGACGACCGTCGCCCGTGGGAAGGCATCTCACCCGAGTTACGCAGTGGGCGGCGTGGAAATGATGACGACCGTGTGGGGGCTCACTTCATGACCGATCCTCCAGATAACACACTTCGCTTTGACAGTAATCGACGTCGTAAATTCACTTTGTTGACGCTGGGGGTACACTGTATGCATTTTCTGACAGTTTTTTTGCCAGAAAAGTATCTTCATTCTCAGGTGTGGTTCGCTATTTATAGTCGCGTTTTTTTAGGAAGAAGCTTCTTAGAACGTTAACTTCATGACTGACGGAGAAAACGTTGGGTTTATTTTTAGGGCAACATCTCGCTATGTGCATTCTGTTTGTGTTTGAACGCAATTTTGACGTAGTTCTTCTGCTCATTGCATACTCTCGCAGAAATTTTCTAAATCAGTATGACTATAAAGGGAAAACACTCAATTAGGGTATTGTGCCAAATGTAGACACTTGCTACACGAGACAATTTTGGGAATTGGGGAAATTAATCTGTCAATAATAAACAATAAAATAATAATATAAAAAAATAAAATAATATTAATTAGATACGGATTATTTTTTTAAATTCTTTTTTTTTGTCTGTTTGTTTGTTTGTTTGTCTGTTATTTGAACGGGCATTACACTAGAACTACTATTAGATAATATTAATTAGATACGGATTTTGACTAAGCTATATATAGTGACAGATACGGAATAACATAATATAAAAAAAAAGCTAGTCGAACATAAAAATACCAATTTGTCTCACTTTTATACGAAAGTTTAAGCGATTATCGATACAGCAGCCGTCATTTTCAGCTGATTTCAAATGTACCTACTTCAATACAGTTTATACAAAATTATAGTCGGATGAAACCTGAACAGAGATGAGATATACTAAAAATATACGACAGCAGAGTCTGTACCTAAGGTATGCACATCATACAACACAAAGACTACATTTATCCGACCCTATAAAGATAATTGAGCGTTCTTATCCTCGCTCGCTCAGTGACTATGTACGAGTAATATAAGTACCTACCTTCTATGTAGGTACATACTTACATTCCTACTTATGTATACCTACTATAAAGGTAGGTACCGACGAGTAGATCGCGCTAGTACATCGGTACCAGCCCGCCAGTTTAAAAACGCGTTTAAGTGTGATTCGCGACGAGGAAGCGCCTCTTAAATGCCGCGAAGTTAATAACTTTAATAACCCGTAACGCGCAGTGATCTTTACACAAACGCGGAATTGCACATGAAGCTAGCAAGCTGAGGAGCTGTTCAACATTTAAATTAAAAAGTCTGTTCAGAGAAGTAATTATGTTTCATTCCGTCGTCGTCTTCGGTATTCTGTCTTCATCTGCATATTTTAAAAAATATGTTTTTTTATGATATTTGGTTCCACAGCCATTTTTGTCGTAACAAATTTTGTAACATTAATTTAAAACCATATAAAAATTTAAACTAATTAACCCATGAAATAAATCTAAATATAAATTAAACCTGAATACAACTTTTAACTAATAAAATACCTAAAAAATTATTTAATGAAGGGTTAAAGAAATACACGTAAATTCAAGGAAAAGTGAGGAGGGCGAGCGAAAAGCTTTAATTTAATTTCTTGTAACATTAAAGGGGACACTTTCCTGATAGAGTCAACTTTTTAAAGTTTATGAATTCATAATGCAAGCAATACTATTTTTTCTTTCCACTCGTGCAAAAGAAAGTCTATCTAGCTAGCTAGACCACTTCGTTCTCAAACTAGTTAAAATATATTGTTTTCATACTTTAATTAAATGAAGCTTAAAGTTTACAATTTTAGTAAAACTGCATGTTTTTGACGAGAAATATGTAAAAAAACTATTGCGTTTGTTTGTTAACGTTTACGTCAGTAATAATTATCGATGTTAAAATTATATAATGTGCTCCACTAAACCCCTCTGTTATAAAATATATATTTCACAATTAATAAATGACTAAAAAATATTAGTTTGCGCTCGAATCTTCCATGCAAATTAGTTTGCCAATTAGCTCACGTGGAATTTTACTAAGTATAAGATTAAATAAATTGGATTGACTATAAAATTCGTATGTGATCTGAGACGCTTCAAGAGAGGAATAAAAATTATTTTTTTTATGGAACCACCGCACACGGTGTGAACAGTGACACCCCTATTCACCAAGTGTCGGGCTTTACATTAAAAATAGTTAACACTTTGATGGCTGAGTGGCACATCCAATGAAATCGTTCCTTCAGGGTCGGACCTTGTACCGCAGGGGGCGGGTGTACACATACTCGTACACCTCCGCCGCCGCCGCTGCGCTGCCGCCACCGCGAGACATATCCTATACTCATTACCGCCCGTGCTCGCAGGCCTTAATTGCACCTCTACGTGAATTATTGGTCTGTGGCAGCGCGAATAGGCAGTCGACGCATCGGTGCATCCTTGACTTTATTGATCTGGTTGAGGTTCGATTTTAGTCTTGTTCATTAATTTCATAATATGGATTTATTATATATAACATTCATATAACATCCATATTACGAAGTAGTGCTTTTATGTATTCATGAAGATTATTTCTTAAACATTGTACGTCGATATGAAATCGCTTACGAAATGTAAAAAAAAACTATAAAATTAAGAACAATAAAATCTCCGTAGAATTTGTTTGCGAAAACACATGAAATTATTGCTTTTATATATTAAAACATTAAAATTTATTTACTAATCTTCTATGTTATATATTCTATAGAACAATATGAAAAAGTTGTAGTAATTGTATGGGTACATATTGACTGCAAGTAATGACATCAGGAAATAAGTCCCCATACTTTAGTATGTAGGTACTGTAGTTGTCTTATTTATGTCAGTTCCTGTGGTTTTATTTTTTGGTTGATAATGGAACAAAAACACAATTATTTTGTAGTTCTGCCTCTTTCCCGTATCAAATCATCAAGTCACTCTCACGGCCTGACAAAACTATTCATCGACACTTTTGTCATTTTTAATTCGGAACATTTGAATATGACAAAAGACTCCGATTCACCTTAAATTCCAATTCGGACTTGCATTTTTTGTACCCGGACCATTCTTCTTTTATTGTTAAATAAACCATAAATCGTCCTAAAATGGTCAATTCTGCGTCCTTTGAACGCGGCAACTCGGTTGCGCATGATTTTGAAAAAGTATAATAATGGGGATATTTTATTGAGGCGCTGCGTAGCGCCGGGCGGGTTGAGAGGAAGAGGTAGGCTGCGGGGAGAGGGGGGTTGTGGGGTGGTGCGCTGCGCCCGCGCAGGCGTCGAGGCGTTAAGGCGCTCGTTTGTATGAAAATGTCGAGCATTATCCCGTCTAACTCCTTCGCTTTGATGACTCACAGCGGGAGAACCGTCAATATTTTTAAACCCAATTTTTGAAAAATTCCCGTTATGTGTTTTCTTATATCTTGTTTTAGTATTTTATCGTAACAAACCGAGTCACGAAGACAGTAGTACTGACATCGTTTTGGTGTAACTAACAGTTCTTTAGAATATGTAACCAGACCATGAATATTAATGCGATTGTTCTCTAGATACGTGTCAATGAAATCTGGGAAACCAGGAGTCCACATCAAATTCTAAATAAATGTGTATTAATAAAATTATACATATCTGTTTGAGATTCGTATTGGTAACTACTTAATTACTGAATACTAAAAAAGGTTTTAATTTAAATCAACTAAACTAAGTAGTTAAGACCTAAATATGTTACAAATAATGACCGAGCTAGTAAATTTAAATATTATTTTCTTTTAGCAATTAATTTCTTAAGTTATTTCCTTTTTAATCAACTTCGTGCTCGTTTAGATATTTAAATAAAAATTCACAGATAAATAGTCTTTTAATTTTTCTAGTCACGTAAATAGTGCTTCTTTACTTCGAGTGAATGTAAGGAGTGAGAAAGTATTGTGTTCGTGCAAAATTTCTATATCGAGATTTCGACTGATTTGATGTATAAGTATAAATTGATTAACGATAATAAAGACTTTTTGAAAAAATATACTTCTGGATATGTGTGTGTTGAAAAGTATTGCATGATTATAATGATGTTATATCAGTTGTTTTATGTCAAACATAACTATTCCAAATATGTCTGCACAATGAGTATAATATGATATTTATTTGACGGGTACTCACATTGAACATTCACATATCTGTGCCTTTGAATCTCAACTTAAAAACCGAATTCGTTTAAAATTTAAAATTAGAACTTTCTCCAGATGGCTTTATTTTTTTTTATTTCGGAAAAAAAATAAGTAACATTTAAAGTTTATAAAAACTGAAAGTCGACCACGAGTTTACATTAGAGAGTTTAAATTAGAGATATGTATCTACAAGTCTCGGTGAGCATTCGCGCCACAGATGATCGCGCTATTCAATTAATAGTTGGCGCTTAGAAAGGTTATTATTAATTTTATTTATAATAAGTAATTTGCTTAATTATTTCATACACCTTTTCTTCCCGGCTTAGACAAATTGATTAACACTAGAATCACCTAAATCGGTTAAGCAGTTATCGAATAACGGCAGCATAAAAAATGCGTACAGAAATAAGCACACACACACACACACCCAAAAACATTACCACTCCACGTTTCGTAGTCGAGTAAAAAATAAGATACACATTTTAAATTTTCACCATTCCTTTTTTAACGTCGAATTTCCTAAAAAAAATGGGTATGGCGATTTTTATAATGTTCTGCACATTGTCAACCTGTCCCTAGACTAATAGGTTATTGTAATCCGTGTTTCCAGGAACATAAACACTGTGTCATATCCATGAAACTTAAATTGATTTAATTAATTGAGCTTGGAGTTTTAGGCGGTATTCTACAAAAACGGCTTAAACGATTTTTCTTATAGTTTGCACTTCGTGAACCTGTTGCAAGTCTAATAGTTTACTATAACGCATTTTCCATGAAAACGCAAATAAACGTTGCTGCCATACAAATTATGAAATTTTTATTAAACTCTCCATATATTTAATTTTTAAATTTTATTATGTCGATTATCTCAAAAACAGCTAAAACGATTATTCATATGTTGCACATCGCAACCTATAACTAGCTTAATGGGTTACTGTAATCAGTTTTTTCCCAAGAAAATTCAAATAAAATATTTATTACTTGTAAATATTTATTTGAGTATTTACATGAAGCGAGACAGTTAGTTGGGTTTGCTAAATTGCCAAAAGAAAACTCCTGCGAACGCTGCGCGTTGGCTGGCTCGTTGAACTTTTTTGTACGGAGCTACGACGATAGGCGCTACGACCGATAAGAAAGCTATATATTGTGTCTATAAATTTCACCTAGTAGTACTAGTAGTACCTACAGATTAATGTTGAAATCGTTGTTTGAAAGTAGTATTCTTAAGATTAAAACTCTTATAGCAAATTTGTATAGATAATATGTACACCGTTTTATAATAATGTAATTAACCTATTAAAATCTTATAACAGTAGAATATGCAGTACCTAGGAGAATGTTCCAAACTTTTTTTTCACTGAATTTGTTATAGTGAATGGAAGCTTTAATTTGCGTATGGTTTTACTACAACAAGCACTAGGCGACGGTGCGGTGGACCCGAATGAGTTCCGTATTTTCTGATGAAGCCTGTTGCGTATCCAACATACATCCACTTATGTACTTGTGAGTTACTTTCGTGCTGATTAAGAAAACCGCACATGTTTGTAAAATTCGTGTATTAGAACATTATTTATGTAATAAAAATCGATTGCAAAAATTGTAAAAATTAAGACTAGTTAAAATCAATGATTTTAATTAAAACTTCAGGAGTTATAAATTAATTGATATATCCGAAATTAAAAATTAAAAAACCTTTCAACTCGCATGCCTGCAACTTTTGCCTCATGACATGAAATAAAAAATAAATAACTATAAGTAATGTTACCACTTTTCAAGTAGGTACGTTGTAATAAGCTAAAAAATAAACAAAAAAAAATTATATTGAAAACCTGTTGTCTAATATACTCTGATGAAAATAGTTTAAACACAATTGGTAGCACTGGACGGCCCTGCCCGCAAGCGTACGGAAAGAGGAGGTGTGACCTTAATATAATGCTGCATGTTGCTTCCAAATAAATCACACAAATCACGCGCAATTATTTTAAGTGAGCATTAGAGGATGAGCGCTAATGTTGAGTAGTGGTGCTGGTGGTACTCACCGAGTAACTGCTGTGCGGCTGACGGCGGCGGCTGCTTCGCGCGATTACCGAATGATTAATGTTTATTTTTACGTATAAATTGCCCCGCAATGGCTGTAAAAAGCGTAATTTATATGCGATGTAGCGGCGCGACGCGACAGACTGCAGCGGCGGCGGAGCGACGGCACGGCGGAGGCGGAGCGGAGGCACGTAGCGGAGAGTGGCTAGCGAGCGCGACACGGTGACGAGTGCAGGAGTATACTCGAGCAGTGGCCGGAGGAAGAATAACCCCAGGAGTCCGGGCGGTGGCAGCGGCAGCCGCGGCTCCCAGCGACCCGCTTCCGAACTCCCCGGCCCCCCCGCCCTCCCCACCCTTCGCGAGATACAGATCACGCATTCTACGAATACCCCCGCGCGGGGAGCACGCTCACACCTACGCTCGTCTCGCTCTAGCGCCGGCCGCGAGACAGAGATCAGGCCGCGTCGCCGCGGCAGTCGAGCGCGGGACGGGGGACGACAGAATTGAATGTAATGGCTGGTCGACACGGCGGCGACCCACGCTTCCTAAGTTCACCGAGTAAAGGTCACTTTTGTTTCGACGCAGCGGCTGCGGAGGCACCGACGCGGTCGAGCGGGGAGCGGCACGGCGATGCGTGCGCGCACATCGCAGCGGCGGAGACGGTGGCGCGGCAGCGGAGGTAGCCGCACCGCCGCCGCCACCGCGCGCCGCGCCGCGTGCGCAATACCGGCAGCTACTCTCCCCGCGCCCTCCCGCGCCCCTCTCTCGCAATAAGAGGATGAAACCTATACTCATCTCTCTCTATCGACCGGTGCGATCCTGCCCCTCCTCGCTCGTCCCTCTCGCACACTGGGAAAATGTTTCTAGTTTTGTGAGGCGATGCGGGTTGCAGTAGCGGCTATGTTTTTTTTTTATTTCAATAAATTTGTTGCGCTGCGTCCCACTCGCACGCGAGAGGGCGAAGCGCGTCAGAGCGCGACGGGGTGATCGCCACCGGGTTACGCCTTCCGTCCGCACGTAGGCCGTTGCGAGCGCATTAGAGGCTACGTGAATTGCTCCGCTGCGTACGAATATTGCGGTCGGGAATCCGTTGTGTGCTCGTAATACATTATTTATGCCCGGCGGCGCGGCGCCCGCGGAGACGGCGGCGGGGGAGGTGAGTCGGACCGGCCTCCGTGTTACGCGCGGGCGTGCTACCGTGCTACGCCCCCCTTCTGTCCTCGCCTCCTCCTACGCGCCGACGACGGTAGCGCGTTCGTTTGGTCCGTATGGCGAATGTAGCAGCACTCATAGATGAGTCGGGCTTTCAAGGCGTATTACTGCCGATGATCTCCGTCCATAGTAAAATAATTTCGGAGGATTTTGCTGCTCAAGTTTGACAATTTTTTAAAATTAAATATAGATATGAATATGAACGAGATTTTTTATGATTTATTTATTATTAGGGCAACTAGATGAGTTTTTGTACTTGGCAATACATTTTTGTAAGCTTTAAGCAATTTTAATACGTTCTTAGTGCACATAATCCTGTATAAATATTTTTACAACATGATTTTTTGGGACGACACACTTAAATTGAAACGTTTATTTAAGGATCTTTAGTTGTACATTATTGTATACTTACTTCATTTACTAGATCACATTACAATACTTTTTAAATTACCGCGGTCACTGAACAACATTTTGAAAAATTCCGGCTCCTCTCGCGGCGACTTTATCGGTCGGTTCCGATGTTTCGAGCAGAGCGTCCTGTTCATAGTCGCACGGAGACGTCCGCTAGCTACGTACGAGCTTAGTGAGCTTAACTTAGCAGTACGTTTGCTAAGCTCGTAGCTAGCGGACGTATCCGTGACCATGAACAGGACGCTCTCTAAGTTGATTTACGTTTATATTGTCGTAAGTTCATATGTATGATATATTATTAGATCTAACTAAAATAAGTACGGAAGTTATTTCACCACTAAACAAAAGTAGATTCATTATTCAGTGTATTATTTTCTTTGTTAAGTTGTCCAACAAACTTCACACCAAGCAGCTTCTTCTTGGTATATTCGCAAGCAAGTCACATGCAGTGCTGTGCAGCATTTATACTTATAATGAAAAGAAAAATATACTGTAAGTTATACACGTAATTCCTGGCAGCAATATTTGAAAGAATTTTTTTAATGGAAAGTGCGACACATGGACAACGCAGAGGAGTAGCCCTACGGCGCCCAGGGCATTCGAACTTTGTTATCTCAGAATAACACGATGAATGAATAATAGTTCATACGCTGAAAATTTTTATTATCTAAGTAAGTGGGTACCTGTGGCTCCTTAATTAATTAGGCTTTCTTGAAGAGTTCAGTAATTGTTTATAATGGAATAATCATTTAAGTATGCTATGGTAATTACATATATATTAAACTGTACTCGTAATACCTATAGGATTAAAAACAAATTACTTTTTGCTTTTCCATCAATAAACGTTACACCAAATTGAGCAGCTCTATTCACGTAAATTCATACTTATATTATAATAGTAATAAGTTTAATGCCAAGAATATTGACATAGTCCTATCAAATGAAAACTTATTTATCTACAAATAATACACAATATAATCTGCTTAAAAAAACGAATACTGAACTACAGTTACAAATGTTTTTAGTAGTTTTTGTAATAATATTAACGGTTGAATTTCCAGGTATATGAATAACGGAACCTACCCGTTGCCAAAACTTCCGCGCCACGCGTCAAAGTCGTCAAGACGTAAGTGCCATTCCTGCGACAACAATGCGACCCATTTCCCTCGCGCCTCGGCTTGCTTTCCGAAAAACTAACAGAATGTCGACAAAGTCGTGACAAAGTCGCTCAGTCACGCTCGTCCTCCTCCAATTACCGGAGACAACAAAACATTGGCACAATACCGGCAAATAATCGGAAACATCAAAACATATTAGTAGGCGATTGTTCGCGAAATGGGTCCCGGTGTGAACTGATAGTTCTCGAGAATCACAAGAATGCCATAGGCAAACAAAGGGGCATTGGAACGTTTGTCCGGACGCGCCGTAAAAGGCGCGGAACAAAAAAGGATGTACTCGAACAGACTAGTGAATGTCGAAACTGGCTTTTGTCTTTGTTGAATGAGGTGACCACACCGGCGCGGTCTGGTCGCTCACTCACTCACTACTCACTCACTCTCGTGTGGCAAAAACATGCGAGGATATCGGACATTTAATGCCTTAAGAGGATCCCTATGCCGGAATTTTTATTGCTTTTTATTAAATTATGCGCGAAGTAATAGAGTTCAGAATAGCTTGCTAAATGTAGAATTAAAAGAGTTTTTATTTTTTTATAAAAAAAGTATTACCTTTTTCGACATTCTGTTCCGA
>WYDE02000007.1:67649-78946 GCA_009867175.2 Adela reaumurella | reverse complement strand
TCACCAAGGTGTTTAGGCTGACATCACTGGTACCAGAAAACTGGTGCATTAGGTGATGTAGCCATCCATGTCAGTTTAAATAAAAAAAAACTTCGGTCTTTTCATTGAGGAGGTTTACCTGGAACTAGTTGTCCAGAAAATACCACGGTAATTCCATGGCAAACCAAACGCCCAAATGTATAAGGCGCGTGTAATACGTACACATTTTTCTGTTTGGCAGAAGGCGGACTTATTTCCAGAGTGAATTAGTTTCAGCCAACTTTTATGCAGTAGGTACTCTCCACAACACATTTGTATTAATTAGTTTTTAATTATGCGGTATTTCCTTTTTCTTTAGGGTAATTTTGACAGCAAAAAAAATTAAAATTAAAGATTCGTAAAACTTCGAAGCATACCTATATTTTGAACCCATGATGCATAAGTAGGTTTTAATATTCTAAACACTAAGCTACGCCGAGCGAGACCAGTATTGTTCAAAAATATTTAAAAAATCTTTGAATATTCAAGTTTGAGCTCGCATAGGGCTCCCGTACCTATCGGGCGGTTTTCTCCTGTCGGACAATATTTCTTAGGCGGGTAGATATTCTGCGCGTCCGGGCGGGCGGCGCGGCGGGAGGGCGGCCAGGGCGGCCGGCCCTGTGCCCATTTATTGCCCACATATTTTATTATGACTTCACGTCCGACTGTGGCGTGACACGGACACTCGTAGCCACTTTACGCTTATGTAGATGTACTCGTAGGTGGGGTGTATTTGAGTTAAGGACAGAGGGAGCGTCAACATACATACATGCATACCATCACGCCTCTTCCCTGGAGCGGTGCGCAGAGTCATGTCATACGTTCCTGGCATGCATCCTTTGCTTCATCCACCGTCATAAATCCCTTCATAAATGCACGCCGGTCACGGGTGCTGTGAACTTGCCCTTTCCGTAAAAGGTTACATATTTGACCATTGTAAGTTCGCCTAGGGCGACCCCGTTCGACCCTTCCTTCCACATTCGCTTTATATATTTGTTTGGTCATTCTCTTAACATCCATTGAGGGAGTATATTGACGTTATGAATGTGAACGCCGCCATCTAAGTACATTTTACGAAACCAAGGTTGAGTTCGTCAACGTACTGAAATGACGAGTCAAGCAGCTTGAAAACGTAGGTACGTAAACCGTACTTATATCCAAATGTGGAACCAATCACCTGTGGAGGAATTTTTCACTTGAGTCGGCGTGTTGCTCAACTCAACACACTTCCATTCGTCCATACAAAAGAGCACGAATGGAGCCAAACTGCGACCAAATAATATAAATCACTTCATCTAAATTAATTAAATTAATTAACCACCAACTTTCAGTTTCGCTGAGCGTGGTATTTTCTCGAAGCAAAGTGAATTTGGCCACCAAATTGGTTCATAATTTTTTGTTATAATCTATTATGATGAACCGCGGCATTAGAAGTGTCAGCGAGCGACATGCGACTCTAGCTAAATGTTGTAACATTACTTCAATATATCAACAAAGTTATAAGCATTTTTGTGTATAACGCAAAACCGATCCATTAAACATTTCCAATATTAAAAACTGACCGCTCCATCCAGTATCGAATCTAATATAACAAATAATTAAAAGGTATGTGTGTGTGAGGGTGTTTGTATGTGTGTGAGGGTGCGTATAGAGGTTTATAGTGAACGTAATTGGGTGCATGTTAGTTTTTATAGCTATCATTTTACTGTCCCGCTATTAGCATATTTACGTTGGTCTTTGGTCCCGCTGATGGCGTTTTAAGTTTGTTGGAAAAGTGCATATTCCTTTATATTTCAGATTTTACTGTTGGCTCAAAATTATATTTAGGTAGGTACATAACATATAATAGTTTATATTTCAGAGATTTCTTCAGAAGTATATGTATTTAAGTAGGTATATCTAATATATACGCGGTGCTAAGTAAATAGGTACTACTACCCGGAAGGAAGTGATTCCGTACGTGAAACTGAACAACATTTGTTCTACGACATTGTTCTAAAAAATGGCTTTTCCTTCATACAATTTTTAAATACGTTCTCTCAAAATGTATGTGAAAATAAAAAAAAAGCCTCAAAAGAAATTATTTTCTGAAAATGTGGTCAGTAATAATATAGAATCACCCCTATAGGTCGGTTCAAAATGCGCTAACCGAAACCTTAATACCGTGTTTAATATCTCAATTAAAATTCAAATGAATAAACATGTAAATCCTACTTATGAATTAAGGCAAAATGAAACAAATCAATGATAGGTTAGGTATTATTTTAGTTTATGCTTTATTTTAAATTTTTGTGAACCTATATAGCTTTATATATTATCCGTGGAGCTCGGACGCCAAGTGGTTCCCGAAGAATACCACCCAGCGGGTAAATACTGCGTTCTATGGTTTCCGCCGTGTGGATCTAGCAACTACTGGAAATATTGGAATATTTTTAATTTTTGTGTATGTATATATATGTGTAGGATATATTATAAGATTTTTGTTTTTCCGTGCTTAACTTATGCAAGTCGCTATACAATATGTATACTATATGAAACAGAAAAATCCTGGCGAGGCTTTATGAATTTTTGTTTTCAAATGGTATACATTTTAGGATATATTATATTTTCATAGTCAGTTCAGTGAACGAATAATTCTATATTGAATAACTGCCGAAAAATTACAATTAGATATCGAAATAAATTAAATATGTTTGCCATTTTTCGGCAGTTTGAGAATACAAAATTATTGTTTCACTATACGGTACGACGCATATAGGTACGTATATGAATAGATTATACAGATATATACCTACTCTGAACTGTGTTAAGCTTTATGTTAGCGGATTTTGAATTGACCTGTGACGGCGATTCTGTATCTGATAGTGACCAGCTTTTAAAAAAAAATATTTTGGGGCTAAAATTTATATTTATTTTCATACATTTTGAGAGTACGAGAAGGTATTTAAAAATCGTATGGACATAAAAATTTTTTTTGCCAAATTGTTAAAGTCGTAGAACAAAAGTTGTTCAGTTTCATGTACAGAATCACCCCCGAAATAATTTAAAAATAATTTACTCAATACCGTACATCAATAGATACATATATTTATAAAGAAAGGAGAAATATTTTCTTATTTCCAGTAGATAATAGGTAGACTCGGCGGAGAGCATATTTTTTTTTTTTTACAAATATTTTAAGGTTCTTTAAGTTTGTTTTGTTATTTTAGTTATTTTAATTTATTATTTAATAATAAAATATGTTTCCGATTCTATGAAAATACATTCCTGTTTCTTACTTCCCACTGTTTACACACACAAATTCCTTACGGGGCACCAGTTTCTCTATTTCATAGGTAGGTATTATACCCAAATTACAGTTCAGCTTTCATTTTTCAAACCGAACAAAATGCTTATATTTATTCAAAACGCATAATTATTTCAATCCGCTCCGTTTCTCATAATGAGCCGGTCGATCCATCATAACGTGCGCTCGAACGAACACAATCTCGCCTACATCTAACTCTGAAGACAATTAAAGCAGACCCTTGAACAGCCCCCGTTCACCTAATTACGAAGATATGATCTAAGCAGCGCTGTCCACTAGTTCTCTACCCTTGCTTCTGTACTGTACGACGACTTTATGTTGGCCGAACTTGCCAGATGAGAGAACACTCAGTTATATTATTCAAAATATCTACTTTGTCACTGACTCATTCATTCATTCATTCACTGACAGACAACCCAAGCAATATTTATGTTGGCGAGTCTGAGAACGAGAGACATTAAGTTAAATTGTTCAAAATATCTATATAATAATATTATTAAAGTCACGGATTCATTCATTCATTCATTCACTGGCAGGAAACCTACGTCAACTTTACGTTGGCGAGGAGAACATTAAGTAATATTATCAAAATATCTATACAATAAAATTGTTAAAGTCCTTGGCTCATTAATTCATTCATCATTAATCCATTCGTAAATAAATTTCAAAATCATTCATTAATTTGTAATAAAGGTAATATAATTTTTCCGCGGGCGAATCCGCGGCAAAACAGCTTGTAATGTCTAATTCAAAGAAAGAATCTAATATAAAATACATTATTTTTAGTACTTCCTAGCTTCGAAACTCTTAAAAAACTCCATTTGGCCACAAGATTTATAAAAATGGAACGCTAACGAAAAGATAACTCAAAAATACTTTTATGTTATAATTAAACTATTTTGTAAATGTAATTTATTGATTTATATTTTTATACATACAATATACATAGCGTCACGCCTGTTTCCTAATGAAGTAAGCAGAGAGGAAAAGGATCTTCACGTGCCACGATCCAAACATACACAGACGTAACAGCTACGTCTGTGCTAACATACCTCTGCGGCTACTTCTTCTTATATTTTTATTTTACAATTAAAACAAAAAACTGTTTTAAATTTTACTTTAGTATTTTTTTTTTTCAATACTTATATAGGTATTAGGTAGCTGCATATTAAGTAGATGCAGATTCTTATAATCTGAGACATTGTGACATTTCTGACGCGACCATAGCTAGCGTAGCTGAATGGTCGTTAGGTGAAACGTATTTTTTAATCAAATAATATGCTTGCCATAACGAAATGGACGCAGTGTAAGGCTGCGCGTCTATTCAAATAAACGTCTGAGGTTTTACGAAGCGGTTTATCATCAGAAATGCTATCAATGTATGTAATGGGCAGCGGCACGCCAACTTACCTCACACGTATTAACCTACAGTACCTACAGATAATAAACTGTTAGTAACCGAAGGACTTCGAGCTGACGACTGTTACTTTCGAATTAGTAAGAAGGTATTGTCATCATCAGATTTAACTATTTTGCATATATGTATTCTGCACATAGTCAACTTGTTTCTAGCCTAGGTAATTATGTAGGTTACTGTAATTATTTTTTTCAGGAAAATTCAAAAAATGGTGGCTGTCGTAAAAATTTGATAATTTATATGATATTCTGCGTGCGAGAAAGTTAGTGGGCTTTGCCGTATGGATGAAATTGAGTATTTTGTTTAAGGTATGAGAACATTGGGAACACATTTTTACTATGTCGAGCCGCTGTCGACCCGTCTTAATTCTATAGGCTTATTAGAATAAGAGTTAGAACTCAAGAACTACTTAATATATTCACAAGGGGTTTACTTTTCTAATATATCTAAAGATTGTTACTAAGCAGTGTACTTGGACACCAGGTACATACAGCTCGCAAACAACCACAGTCTACTCGGAATTAACGTGTCTCTCTCTGGGCCTTATGGAATCAGTCGGTGGTACCATGGACAACATGGTCGGTACTCACTAAATTGAGTTGGGAAACTTTTTTTGGGTAAAAAGGATGACGTAAGCCTTTTATACATACTCCTACGACGAATACACCGACGAGTTCACGATCGCCACCCAGAGAATGCCGAGTAGCATTAATGGTTCTAAGTATTTTTTCTCTTCTCTACATATGTATTTAAAAGGGAACGTCTGTCTGTTTGATGTATATATGATTGAGGTAAACTCCGTAACCTCAGAACCGATTTTGATCCAGTTTACACAGATGTAAAGAGTAGTTCTTGAGGCTCTATAGGCTATTTACGTACCATCACGCTAAACAGCCTTAGAACTGAGCAGTACAAATAATGTACAGTGTGATCGGAATTTATTTTCAAATGGTAGATAATAGATGGCGTATGGGATGGATTTGGGAGGTGGCAGGGTTGGGTGATTTACAACAACCTACTTACGTATAAGTAAATTGTATCATTCTTTGAATCACTGAATAAATACATTTCGAATTAATTATACGTCGCGTGAAAAAGCATTAGCGTGGGACGCAACGTGCACTGACACGCTCGCTGCCAGCTACGTCCATGGATCCTCCCGCGTTGCTGGCTTCGCAGCGGCAAAGGCTGAGGCATTCAAACATTCCTTATAGGTTTAAAGGATAGATTTGAGTTCCTCGCCTTTGCCGTGGAGACGCTCAATCTGTGGAGTAAGGATGCTTGGACGTTAGCTTTAATTGAATATTCAGGCGACCGGCGAGCATCGATGTCAGGCGAGCTGCAGCATTTTTCCGACAGCGTGTTTCTATCGCCATTTAGCAGGGGAATGCAGCATCCGTATTAGTTACAATGAATTAAACTTCTTTGGAGGATGTCTTTTATTTATAGGCAGGTTTTAGTTTTAGGTTTTAGATTTAGTTTTTATTTTTAGGTTAATTTAATTTTTCTTGTAATAGGTTTCCTTTAAAGTTGAATAAATGATTATTAAAGTCATTATATATAAAATTGAGGATTTTCCCTTCAAACATACCTACTTCATATTATCCCCCATCACAGCCACTACGCTTTTCTAAGTTTTATATGGCCCATTGATTGTACTCGTATGTAGGAATAGGCCCTGTAATGTTCCTATTGCATCGTGAATGGCGCATTGAAAAGCGAACCGGAAGAGTCGTAGAAACAAACAGCTCGGCTTATGAAAACATTGCCACTGGAACGCGCACTATCAATCCAGTAAGAATTAACATCTTCCGCATATTTACATATGTAAATACATCATATAATATTTATTATGTGCCTACTTACTAGGGTCTATCCAGAGAGTATCAATGAAAATTAAATACTTACATAATATACAGGACAGGATATCCGCGGCGAGGTGTTCATCATTAAACGTGGTACTCCATACATACATACACGAATATGGAAGATTTTTTATTAATTTGGTTGAAAAAAAAATTCCCCCATAGAGATAAAAAAAAATTCTCAATCAAAATTAAAAATTGACACATATCCGTGTTCTCGCAATGTATGGACTTCTTCTTCTTCTTTCTTTTTCTTTTGCATCCATTTTATTCGCCCCACTGCTGGGTACAGGCCTCTCTCATTTACATGATATGAGAGGATTGTAGTCATACGCTTCCACGGTGACTAACCGGCTTGGAAGTGGGTTTCCTCACGATGTTTTCCTTCACCGGAGTGTCAGCCACCATTTAGCACAAATCTAAAGTAAATATTGTGCTTCCAGTGGGTATCGAACCAGCATCTCCCGCTTGAGAGGCGTGCTCTCTCCCGCATGTGTACGAATACGAACTCTTAATACGAATTTGTGGAAGCGTACAAAGTTTGATGGTAAGTAGTTACTTCCGGTAGAGGGTTCGCCTTCTGCTATGATACATATTTTTTTTACTAAAAATTTATCTTTTCCTGTATTATCCCTCTGACAAAGAAGACGAGTTCTTCCATGATGACGTTGGAAATATAATCAAAGTAGGTCTACCTATTCAATAAAATTGCGGTAGGTATGTATAGGCAGGTTGTAGGCCTTTGTACCTATATTCTATATCCTTCTAGGTCATCATGGGGTATATGTATATACTCATCTACACATCTACTAAACACATTTAGTGTCAGGGTCCGCGGGCACAAGGCACGTCCCAAAGCTCCTGAAGAAAGTCCATTAGCCCCACATTGGGCGGACAAAGGCTCTGAATGCGTTCGCGTGTGACAAAGGAAAGCCTCACGGTATCTACTGGTGTGTGAAAATGATCTCGATCTCTCGATTATGAGGACGACAGAGATAGTTTGATATGACCCATAAAGTAAGGCCTACACCACACCTCTCATGTCACAAAAATGTTGAACGTAATGTAATGTGTGCCTTAATCGCCTTAATTCTGAGTTCGATTCCGAATTTTGCTTAATTCATCTTTCCATGAGACGAGTAGGATATACTTCTCCAAATGCTGAATGGAGATGGCATACCTGCCAATACTGTGACGACACATATAGCGGTCGCATCCTCGACATGGCTCTCTCTAAACCTATAATACATATGGTTGATATGATTCAGGCAAGGATTGAGGTAGATCAGATCATGTCTGTATGACAACTGCAACAGCAGCGCGTAAAATCGGTGAAATTGTATCAGTGTTCCCGACTTCCACCCCACTACCGCTTTCCGCTTGCAATAAACCTACCGATGACCAAGCTGGAAGGTTCTACTTTCGCCACGCCGGTTGATTCGCAGGTCCCAAATTGCCTCCGTCGTCCCTCCGACATGTGCAGGTAAGAGTTACGACCACGCACAGCACCTACCCTCACATACACCCTCTTACCTCCAGCCACCAGCCATATTGCACAGAGCAGTATTGGGACGCTAAATGTTGAGAACGTGTTCTCACTTGTACCCCTGAAGATCCAAGCAGGTACCGATGGGTTATTCTGCCCCGCAACGGAGTGGAAAGTTTACAAATTTCACAGTTCTTCTCGCTCAAATTGCTCCCTGCGAGCAAGTGAACCCAGCGCATTTCGGCGTCATCATTTGGGGATAATACTTGCTCCAAATCTAAAACAACAATGAATTCTCTGACGGGGCGACGACGTACCAAAGAACACTCTGTGGGGATTTTTTGCAGTTACCTACCGTTTTCGGCTCCATTCATAAATAGGTACGCCAAAGAGACACACGCGGACCAACCAAGACATCATTAAAAAACATATAACCCTCCGCCTTTCGTAGTCGGGTAAAAATATATGTCGGGTGAGATAATTTATTGCTTGTAAGACTCGTGTGGGAGTCGTGTCGTGTGCGATATCTCTCAAATAATTATCTATTTAATCTCTTCTTCAAATAAAATCATTTATATGTCAAAATTGAGAGCCCCTTGAATAGCACTTATTCCCTCTCATGTGTTCTATGGCACGGAGCGTCGAGTGACCGAGTGTCCGCCGGCCGAACAATCGATCGTAAATCAGCTTCGATAAAATTATAGGAGGTAACACAATGGACATATACATCTCCACATCATCTTCTACTCTCTCCCCTTAAGGCAGAGTCCAATTTCATCTGAACGCTCACAGGCATTGTTTACTCTTCTCATCTCTTCGTATTCATGCTAAAATCAACTTTGACAGTTTACTGTAAGGTTACTTTTAGCTTGTATAAAAAGTGAAGACATCAAGATTCTTACGGAGAAGGTGTCTGCGATGTAATGTGACGCTTGGCGTGTAGATGGTTAGATGCGTTTTCGCTCGGCTTGAGACGTGTCCACTGGTAATTGCGAAATTCACGCTCCACGGTGCGGTACAAAAATAAGATTATGGATTCTGCCGAGCGACTAGAGTTTTATTGTGATTCTGACGCTACGCAGCGTTGACCATCTCTTGGCAAACCCTCGACGTATAATGGATTTCACAATTACAGATTAAATTTTTATATTTCAAAATGGGCCTGCTTTTCACACCAGCCACCCAGACATACTTGGAGTAGCGCCGGTATTGAAAGGAGTGCGTGCCGACTCAACAAATGATTTTTGACCTTACTCATGCATGAAGGATTGTAAATCCGGAGTTTTTTCCACTATTCCCGTAGATAAATGCGCATAATAAAAGAGTTTTCGAACCAGCCCTACTACCGGCGTAATATCACTCGAGTGAGTGAAGAGGTCTCAGCCAATCGTAAGCGTTAACGCACTCGCGATCACTCCACACGGCCGGTCTGATTGGTTGAAGTCGTGGCGATGTCTCTTCCCTCGCTCATGTGATAATAGCCCGGGTTGACCCCCTGTTCGTTCGGCGGATGGATTTGTGGTAGAATGGAAACCACATTGTGAAATCAGCTAGCGCAGTCTCTGTGGAACAGCTTGTAGAAGGCACATAGTGATGCAACCTCCCTACTGAGTCGGAGAGGTTCCTACGGTGTCCCTACGTAAATATTACGACAGCAGGGTCCCCTAACTATCCGCTTCGCTCGACGCTCTATTGCGTCCAAAGCAAAAAGATTACACTGAGCTGAACCATCCCATAGTACAAATGACTGCAGTACTCCATGCACAACTGTACCCACACCGTACCTAACTGACCATTGTACTAGCCCTTGTTACCCGAATGCGTGATGAAGAATGGTAATGTTTTTGGGTTTAATGCGTGTGTGTGGGGGTGTTTCTGGACCCAGTTCTTGTGCCCCCAAAACACGATATAATGTAATAATATAATATCGGTTTAAACTATTTCGATGATTCTAGTGTCTAGATTCTAAATTTAAAGTAGAAAATAAATAGTATCCGTTAATTTACATATTCTGCACTAATGTACGTACAATCTAACATATATACATATATTTATGGTATTTTAATTTACCTAAGCTACTTTGGTATAATTTAATCTCAAGGCACGTACTAAATAAAACTTTAAATAATTAACAATAAAATAATTCAGAATTTACGATGAGATTTTTTCAAAATTAAATTTTCGGTGGGTTATCTAGCTGTCATATGAAATTATGCACGTCAGTCTGTGAGTCCGATTGAGCTATATATATAGTCTCTCTAAATTATTAAGATATTCCCCGTTATACCTACTTTCTAAAATGGCTGGCACAGACTGACGTAGACCATGTCACACATATGCATTACAGCTAAATAACCTAACGAAGAAAGAAGAAGCAAGAACACTTCCGAAGTAAATTCTAATACGTACCTAAGCAGTAATTTACATTCTGCTAACGCAAACGAATTCAGTTGTCATAAAGGGGTACTAGCTTTTCACGGAGGATATTAGGTAAGAAACCCGCGCGCGTTGATATCTTCATTGATATGTTCTTTTCCGCGTAGCTTCATCCACAGTAATTATTATAAAAAAATCTTTCTTTCTGCTCACGTACGTTACTTAAGGAGCTCCTGTGCAAAATTGTACCTTTGCTTCTAGACCTCATTCTAGTCTAGACCCGTATAGGCTGTGTGTTGTCGGTCGATCCTTACGTAGGTAAAGTAGAGCTATCGTAGAGAAAGTAGAATTACTTTTATGTGTCTTCTTCTAAAACCAAACATGTAAATTCAAAGTTGCTATGTTGCAACCTACGCTAGACGATCTACATGCCTAGTTGTCTTTATGTAGATAGGTAATGAGTTCCTATTCCAGTGAAGACATAAACTTCGGAACGACGGACGCAATATTGAATGCAGCTATTCCTAGAGAACGAACTTCACCTTAGCTATTGTGTTGGCTTCAGCTGACGTTTGTTGGTTTCAGGAAACTCGGGTATGTGTGTATCTAATAAATTAGTCTGATTTGAATTATTTGAAATCGGTTAATAAAAATTTCCAACTAAACATCCTTTAAAGTAAAGATTAAATTACTAATTTAAAAAAGTGCGGGACCATTATCTAAAAGCCTTTTTACGATACGATTTGATCGTAATCTCATTACATTACATTACATTACATTGCCGTTAGGTAAAGACCTAACGGCAATGTAGGGGGTTTCAATGAAATC
>WYDE02000007.1:23037-33424 GCA_009867175.2 Adela reaumurella | reverse complement strand
ATTGTGCTCCCAGTGGGGATCGAACCCGCACCTCCCGCTTGAGAGGCGCGCTCTTGCCCGCTCGGCTAATCTGACACAATTTCATATTTAAATGAAATTTTATGTCCTGAGAGTAATTTAAAATAAAGGATATACTGTCATTAGATCTCAGCCAACACAAAGAATCTCGCACACGAGATACAGAGACGACTTCTAATTTATACGTTCTTTCACTTTCGTTATAATTATTATTCTTACCAATTTATTTCCCGTACGAGAGGGGGACTCACTTTCCCCTTAAAATGTAGGGGGTAGGGGGGTAAGACCGGCTTTCTTAACTGCCCCCTTTTGGGTGGACAGGCGCACCCTTTTCTTAAGGCTTTTTGTTTCGCGTTTCATTAATTTTTGAAAGGGGGTAAATGTGTAGGCGTATAAGGAATGGATTTACATGTTTACGCAAGTGCGTAGGTGTGCGTAGAAATGCAAACATGTATATAGGTAATAGCTACTAAAAGAAAATGGGTGGCCTTTCTACACTTTAAATGTTACCCCTTTTTCTGCAAGTCCAAAAGGGGAAGTACGTATATGAAAGCTTCGTGCTTTTTTCTTTGTAATTTATCGTATTTTCAACTTTATTGTAACTATTTAGTTACAGTCCTAGTCGTATATTTACAATGTGAATAAACGAAATAATAACAGTTCTGTGAAAATATACTACAAAATAAGATAACCTCCGATGGCAGAAGGCAGTCGGAAAGGTACAATACGTCGGACCCTAGTTTTGTAATTTTCATTCGAAAATTTACGTACATACGTATGTTTATTTTTATTTTGCGAATCTATTAAATGGAGAAAAGTTCAGGAACTTGGCGCTCAATTGTTGCCGCACCTCCGGGGAAGATGCGTGATGCTTTCTTAGATCTTGTTCAGCCCTATTGCATGCTCATTATTTGTTACTAAGACAAAAATGTATGTATACATTTAAATTCGCGGTTATCTGAGAAATTTAATAGCGGTTAAATTTGATAAACCATGGTCTAGATGTTTTCCATCTCGACGCAAGCAATTCCAGCAAACAAATACTAATATTGTACACTTATAGTTGTAGTAAATCTTAGAAAAAAAAGAAGAAGAATTCGTGAAGTGTGGCAAGGCGCCCGGTTTAAAGAAACGCCCGCAAGCCGAGTTAACTATGAATACACGGTGAAAAGTAATAAATAGGTAGCTGTTAATATCCGGCGGTTAATATAAACGGCTGATTCAGTACCTCAAAATGAACAACTTTTGCAATTACGAAAAATGTTTATAATATTCAATTGTATTACATTTTTTAACGATTCCGTCGTTGACGATTTACTTACAAATTTATATTGTGAAGTAACGCTGCAGTCGATGCACCAGATAAATTAACTTTGAATAATACAAAGAAAAATAACTGTTCAACGTGTTGTCCGAAGCGGGACTCGAACGAATTTAGATACATTCCCAAATTGAGTTAAACACTACACTACACAAGGCTATACTGAATATTAGACTTGCATAATACATAAAAAATAGGTAAGATACAATTTTCCCCATAAAACATAAAATACAATCAAAGAAGTCAAAGTGAAAGGTCTTCCGTCGACACGAGAGGTCGCGGCAGTCACATGTGACTAATAGTCAAAGCCTCGATAATGAAAAGAGCCAGCCACAAAATGACGAAAAAAACAGCGGAAAGATGTCTTAAAGAGTTGTCTGCAAAACATTATTTGTGATCGGTGCTGTGGTAGAGCTCATGGCAAAAAAAACTCTTTAACCTAAATTTTTTATAAAGTAGGTTCCTACGTAGTATACAACTTTAAATTATTATGGTGACAAATATTACCTTTATTTTCAAATAAATATAATATACATAAATAAATGTTGCATTTCACAAAAATTCGTTTATTTATTTATCTAAGTATTTAATTTTCGATCATTAATGTTTTCATGTAATATGATATGAAATAAAATCTGTTGAATTTATATTTACAAAATTGTAACATTAGCTCGTCGCCTAGAAGGAGCCGTCCGCACCCTGAGGCGGCCGCAAGGCGACTCCCTGTGCTCACCCGTCACTCCTACCCCTCCCACACCTCGCTCCCGCCACCTATATCGCCCGTGGGGAGGGAGAGGGTGTCCTTGCCTTTCTCTTTCATTTTTCCTTCGCTCCTTCGGCTCATCCAGTTACATCGTTCTTATGTTTTATTTTTAATTAAAGCGTACGCAAGTCGGCGGTGTAGATCTTTCCTCGTCTTAGGGGGCCCCCCTGTTCCGGCGAGGGGGTTTCTTGGCCCCCGTCTTCGCCGTCATGTAGTACATACGCGGGGTGGCGTTGATGATTTTTCAATGCTGGGGAGAAAGAGTTCCCTCATTTTCTTAAGAGAAAATTGCGTTTTGTTTTGAGAGCGGCAGTCTGGCTGGTAATCGCTTTTGTTCTCAAGTTTCGTTAGGGCTTCGAGTGTCGGGGGAGTTTCGCAATATGTGACTGCGACTTACGTTAATTGCGCGAGTTGATTTGAGTACATCTACATATACAAGCGTATATATATTTACATTTCTTTGTTATAAGTAAAGAAGGTTTACATTATTTTAGTTATTACTTTAATAAAGAGTTTTTGCCCTTTTCCATTCATCGCGTACGAATTAAGTTAGAGAAGCTGTATGTACAAATTAAACACATTTGAACAGTCAAAATGTGTATCTTCTGGTTTACTTTTTAGCAATAATAATTTATCTCTTCCTGGCTGTAAGAAATAATTTGTTTGCAAATAAATATCTACTGATGACTTTAATATTCGTGTGCCGTAATAGAAAAAATTAAAGCCGTTTTAAAATTAGGTCTGGCAAAATTATTACACCCATGAGAAGCTTTCGGCAAGGGAACATTAAAAATATTACTAACTGAAATTAAAAATGTACCAAAAAAATTTAATTTAGTGACTACTTAGAGAAAACGATGATTTTGATGATTTTGTTAGTCGTGATTAGCCATCACTCAGAATACGGAAAGTATTAACATTAGTATGTACCCTAAAAATTCAAATTTATTTAGATGAAGATGCATTATTACAGAGTACCCATCTTCAGTGTTTGCATAGCCTTTATTACTCTTAGGTAGCCTAGACTGAGCAGGCAGATATAAATAGAATGCACTCCATTCATTCTCAGATACGTCTTTACGCAGATAAGGCTTCAACTTCCTTTAATATCCGCTGCAATATCTGCCGAGTAATCCGCACAGAACCACACAACCTCACTTCATACGGACTAATGCAGAGCTCTGTATTCACTCAGCCAATACGTTCCTTATGAAATTATCTTGGAAAATCTACGAGTTCTCCAGACGTCGATTTATTTTCTTTTGCTGGGGAAAAGAAAATTCTCCCGCATGCGGTAAATGGGTTAGAAAATTCAATAATACATTCAGCGGCGAGACGTGGTACCTACTCGTTTTATAAATACGCGTGAGTTTTTATTTCTCTTAGTGTTTGAGATGTAATTGCGATAAATTTTCTACGTAGGAAATTATTTAAGTAAATAAAATATTTTCACTCTTTACTGTTAACAAGAATAGGACTGCCGAATTCAATTATATCTTAGATAGTCTAACTTTTTACACTACATGTATTCATTTTTAGTGTGTCATTGCATTGTATATAGTTTGTTTCTTTTGCCGATTGCTTGGTAATTTTTACTGTATCTCAGGAACCATGGGGAAGATTTTGGTGGGGAAATATTAGGGGAGTTGTTAACATTTTACGGGTCCGTAGAACTAACTTTTACTTTTATCAGCAACTCCTGGACCGATGAAACTTTCACTAAAATATTCGTAACGACAGTCGTATACATTTCTCAGCAACCACTGGAAACTTTTTTTTTCAAGTGGTGTTGTTGTGTCTTGTGATTATTTTTGATATGTCATAAGCATCTTGAACAATCACTAAGAATAAATAAAAAACGACTTTAAAAAAAATGTTATAAAAAATATGAAGTATTTTTTTCCTCAATAAGTACCTTGCCAATTTTCATATAGCCTTCCCTTTTTGAAGACGCTGCCACCTGTTTTTCTACTACTCTGCAGCGAAGTCGAAAATGGAAGGTTATATGAACACACACTGGTTATGCAAGGTACTCATGAAGAAAACAAATATTTCATACTGTTTATTGCTAAGTTTTGAAGTTGACTTAAATTTTTTCCAGTAATCATTTTGTCTATTAGGATAGGATGCCACGTAAAAAACGTGTAAGGAGTATATAATAATACATTTAATATGTTGTTAACTACTTATATATCCATAGATACATATCTGAACATATATACACTTAACGTCAATAAGAAACATTAGCTTATGTTCTTAAAACCCGTAAACATCCCCCCACATCCGAATTTCATTTATTCGGCACATCGTAAAAAATATTTTTAACGCTTATAAATAGACTCATTTCGCGTAAAATTAATCTCGGTTACGTCATAAAAACGTTTAACCATATACATTAACCGCGCACGTAAACACCCCCCTCCACATCCCCCACCCCACACCCCCGGGCAGCCATTATTATTCATCTCCGTACTGACGTGCCACAGTCGATGTCTATCTTATTTCTTTCATAATTATTCACCGCCAAGAAAACTGGAGGAATGGGCGGACTTACCCCCCTTCACCCAAGGGGGGTTTCGTTAAGAGGGGTTTGCTGATAGAGCTTCTTCGGTTTTTGCGGGGATTGTTTCAAGTTTTTTAGGGGTAGCAACCCTTTCCTGAACATGACAGGAATTGGATCATTAAGCAGGCCGAAGCTAAATACTCATTTGGGATGTTCGTGTAAACGAAGACGGAGGATGAGGCCAAAGGCTGCGTGAGGCTTTTTGTGATGGTAGAGATGTTATATGAATATTTATGTACCCATCTTGTTTTGGTATTTCAGTTCAGTTGTTTAGTCCCCTAGCCAGCTCTGCAGGTAAAGGAGCCTTATAAATTCGTCCTTACGTCTGTCTGTCTGTGACAACAGGTTTGTCTTAAATGTTAAGGTATGAGTTGGTATAATATCGTAATTAAGTGGTACATGGTATCTTAAGAGGGCACTAAAGGCAACCAATTTTTCATAGTAAGAGAGTATTCACATATTAAATCGTCTTTCAGAGTCCTATAAAAATTTATCTCCATACAAAATGTTCACTTTTGTGTCATGCAACCAAGCTTTAGTTGCCAACTTCGACAATTCACGCAAACTGGCAACCATGTCAGTTTGAAATTTTTAGTGATAAGAAACTTTGTATATTTGAGTAAAATGTTTTTGCGATTTACTAGTAATTGGTGGTTAGTGCTTGTACGACATCTTCAGGTAGTTTGTTCCACATTTCCGCTGCTCAATTTGAAAGAAAGAGCCTTCTCGGATTTGTTGAACTGACAGTGACATTCAGTTTCAAGCTATGGCCTCGGTATGACTAATGACTATTTGTATATCTAGTTCTAGTGATAAGTATTCGTAATATTACCATCACATTAACCAATCATTACAAAATAAATGCTAAACTAGCAGATGTAGAGAGCATTCTCTCGGGGGCCGAACTCTAATACTCGTATATGACAAACTAAAAACGTATAGAATAAACCTTCAACCCCGGCCTCATGCTCTCTCCAACCCCCCTTATCCTCCCCTACCCGAGCCCCAATTCCTACCCCTGCCCCTGTCAATGCCCCTGCTCCTGCCCCTGCCTCTGCCCTGCCCCTGCCCATGCCCCTGCCCCTGTCCCTGTACCTGCCACAGCCCTTGCCCATGCCCCTGTCCCTTAACCTGCCCCTGCCCCTGTCCCTGTCCATGCCCTAGCCCCTACCCCTGCCCATGCCACTGCCCCAGCCCCTGCTCCTGCCCCTGACCTTGCCCCTACCGCTAACCCCGCCTCTACTCGACCCGTAGGGAAACCTTGGCCGTTGATGTCTTTTGAACCGACGTACAAACTTTCATCCATTATTTAATCCCGTTAGAGGATGAATTTATAAATCTCAAAGCCATTAAAAGCCAAAACATCAACTTCCATGTTCATAACTTTAAAAATGACTATCTTTATATACAAATTTTCATCCCCTATTACCCCCTTAAGGTATAATTTTAAAAAAATGGCTAATACAGCTCACTTTTCTTTACAAACAAAAGACTAAACAACAAATTACATATCTCTTCCTCTAAAAATGACGAATTTACATACACATTTTCATCCCAATTTATCGTTTGAAAAAAGTTGTAAGTTTTATTAACACGTTATATAATTATTTCCTAATTTTTAGTTTTGTGTGTTTGAAATTATGTGAAAATGCAATATTTTTAATTTTTTTTTAATTCAAACTGCCACGGAAGGCTACATCACCTAATGCACCAGTTTTTTTGGTACCAGTGATGTCAGCCTAAACACCTTGGTGAATTATGTAGGTAGGTGTCATAATCAGCGTTTCCCTCAAGTCCAGCCGGATACACGAACTGGACGGAAAACACGAGCTATGTTTCATAGCCGCTTCGACTGACCTTCATTCAGTTCGGTAGTACCAACACGGGCGGGTTTAACCCTACCACCATGTAAGGAGAGGGAAGGGACCTACAGTTGAACGTGGAATCAGAACCACGACCATCGTCAACAGTGAAGCGGTCACTCATCCAAGTCCAGACCGCGCTCGGCATTGTTTAACTTTGGTAATCGAATATTGCGATTAAATGCGAAGGATTTTTGAACTTTCATCACCTAAGGGGGTGAAATAGGAAATGTAAGTTTGTATGGAAATTAAAATATAATATAATAAATATATAAATTAAAGTTGGAGACACGGAAATTGTTTTTTAGGCTTCTGTTTTATAAGTAAAAGTGATATGTATCAGCGATTTTTGGAAATTTATCCTCTAACGTGGTTAAATAGGGGATGAAAGTTTGTATGGAGGTTTTAAAGACATGAAAGCATCAAATCCTTCATGCGGGTATCCTTCTTGTGGTGGTACGGGACACGGGTTGGGAGCGAACGAGCCAAGGTGGAGGGTGGCGGGGGAAGATGATTAACCGGGCAATGCCACGGGTCAAAGAAAATACCGAAAAGAGTTCAACGATCCAAGGTTTTCCTAGAAGACTGGGGGTAGGTGTAGGGTTAAGGGCATGGGATAAAATTAGGAGGAGAGGTAAGGGGTGTGGGGAGAGCAGGGGGCGGATGGTGGCAGCAAAGGGGATTGGATGGATTTACCGCGGGCGGTCCACGGGCAAAAGCTAGTAACACATAAATGTAAAAGAATTTTGCAGTTACAGAACGATTTTCTTTCAGAAATAAAACGTAGATGTTACGAATAGATATGTATATTTTATGTGCCTACTTTACTATCAATAAAACAAAAATAGTAAAATAACCGTATATATTAAATCAACAGTTTAATTACGAAGGCAATGAATGAAGTAAATGCATGAGCAAACATGTGATTTACTCGTGTCGTGACTCGAAGTGGAGTGTGTTCACTAAGGCAGACTACCTAATACGCTAGCGACTGAAATTGCGGGAAGAAAAAGTAATTTGAATTTGTCTAACTTTGTTTGAGGCAGACGTCTTCACTGCACGGTGTTTGCTTTGTGAGGTTTTCAGGAGAAAAAAGTTTTTCCTAATAATAATATTATATAAGGGGCATTCACGCGACGTAGGAAATAGAACTGAATTATCTGTAGAAAATCTATTTGTGCCATGGATGATTCGCCCAATTGTACTAATAGAGGGCGTTTGTAAAGAGTAATATTAATTTTATCCTTACATACAGAGCGTCACGCCTGTTTCCCAGTGGGGTCGGCACAGACAACGGATCTCCAAGTGCCACGATCCTGACACACCTCTGCCGCTTCTTGCACTCTCATAATATTCAGTCACTGTTTCCAGTTTTCGTCCCCTATTCTAATATTGTGTGGGTAGTTGTACAAATAAACAACTATTTTCTGGTCAGCTATAGTAACTATGTTTAATAATATATAATATACAATAGTGTAAACTTTTTTCGTGTTGGTGCATCCGGTAACTTCTCTGGAGCGTGTGAGTGTATTTGTAAGCCGGGACATGCACTAGCAGCCGGATCCCAGACCCGCCATCAAGCACATAACCTCTCTACACAATATTTTGTTCACAAACACAAGTATGGCACAACGTGATCCCATGACGACTCTGACAGATCTCGAGGTCAAATTTGAAGCACAGATGGCCGAATTCAATGCTCGCTTGTCCTCCGCGGGGCCGTCAACGGACCGTGATCGCCTCGCACAGGATTTCCAGCTCTTCCAGGGCCTCCTGTGGAAGGCGATGGGCTGTGTGCGGCAGGAGTTACAGGCGGTCACCGAGCGCCTGGACGACATGGAAACCTGGAACCGACGGAAGTGCCTGTTAGTTCACGGAGTGAAGGAGTGCGACGGTGAGGACATTAAATCTACAGTGGTCACATTGCTGAAAAATCTTGACCTACCTGATCTCACCGTGGACGACCTCCGTCTGTGTCACCGACTGGGGAAGCGTCCCGCTGCGTCTGGCCGCAACCGACCCGTTCTGTTAAGGTTCGTGCGCATGGAGACGAGGTCAAACATTTGGCGCAAGAAATCGAAGTTAAAGGGAACCGGCTCGTCTCTCTCTGAGTTCCTCACAGATTCAAGGCACAAGTTGTTCGTGGAGGCGCGTAAAGTCTTCGGAATTTCCAAGAGCTGGACGCAGGATGGTCATGTTCTTGTTCTCCTCTCTGACAACACGAAGCAGCGAGTGCGAACGGTGGCTCAGTTGCGGCAGCTCGCCCCCGCCTTCTCGCCGAGTGCTGAGAGTTTGCCCTCAGCTGCTGCGACGGCACGCGGCGCGAGCCTCGGTACTCCAGTCGGCAGCGTCGGCTCTGGCGAGCCCGTGGGTTTGGCACTTTCGCGCCAGCCTCGCAAGAAGCCTTTACGTCCATAATGTTCTTCACTAATCACTGTAATCACTTATCATTTTTAATTAACTTCATAACAACTAGGTGGGTATGTACCGGCACTACACAATCAATGCAAATATTATATTCACAATAATAATGCGTTACGTCACGATCACAACTCCGCACACAGGAATTCCTTTTATATTTCACACCATGTATGCTTACAGGTTAACTCCTCTAATTTGTTTAGTGTGACGAGGACAGAACTTGAAATTATTCATCAGTTTTTAGTCCTCTTGATCTGCACACTTGTTTCATATTGATCTGTTCTCGCTACTTGCACTTGGGTTTCGTTATAGTTCAGTAATTTCCTTTTTTGTATGCTCAATGTTGTATTACCTGTTTTTAATTTAAATTTTTTCATTCTCTATTCGTTGTGCTTAGACAAAAAACTCAACCTTAACTATTATAACTCTACTGTTACGGAATTAATTACTCTAATTACGCATAAATATCTAGAACTACATGGTACAATGTACATATTCCATCATTTCTTCATTATTACTTGGTGTAAGTAGCGAGGTGAACAGTGCGCTGTGCAGTTAGTGATGGTAGATACTGAGCAATAAATCATAGTATTGTGTAGTGTCGGATACAAAATAATGTTCTTGGATTTATTTGTAAAATACGTAATCAATAATCATTATCATGTGTGTCATACATATATCTAAGCGTGAATATTTTTTTTTTACTAGGGTTTTCTTTTTTTTCAAGAATATGAATCTGTGTCAATTATCCTATGGGCCTACTTTTTAACAATTTGCATCTATGCCCTATTTTCATGTATTTTTTTTTTATTTACTTCCACAATGCACGTTTCCCCTTTTTAGTGTTTGATACAATTTTATTTTGTGTGTTAAATTCTTATTTAATATCTGCAACTTTGCTGGCGGTTTTCTGGGTGTCATGTTGGCACTGAAACTTAAATTATTGTTATTATTAGGTATAGGTATTTGTTATTATTTATTTTATTATATTGTTAGTATTAATTTATGTGTTCTGACTCAGATTCTTTTTTTTCTGCTTTCTCTTCTTCCTCCGCAGACAATTTCAGTGATGCAGAAGACTCTTTCTCCAGTGCTCCTCATTTGGGGGAGACATTGAACTGCAAGTTTTCTTGTTTTCCCAATAATTTCAATGCATGCCACATTAATGCCGAGAGCATTCCAGCTCATTACCCCGACCTCCTCACATCTTTCACAAGTCAACATCTGCATGCAGTATTGGTTTCCGAAACTTTACTTAAACCCACTCTGCCTTCCACTGCTTTCTCTCTTCCTGGTTTTCAACTTATACGAAACGACCGCACTTTAAAGGGCTGGGGTGGTGTGGCCGTTTATCTACGTAGCAACATTTCTTCTAAAATCATTAAGAAATCCTCCTCTGAGTACTCTGAATCGGCTGAATATATACTTCTTGAGATAAA